>VZTF01000894.1:2202763-2365263 GCA_013397755.1 Cnemophilus loriae | reverse complement strand
AAGGAGATGTTGATTAACTCCATCTAGAAGGTTCACACTACCCATTACACTAGTATTGGGGAATGTTATTTACTTTTCTCATTTTTTCTTACATTTCTTGGGCAGATATAAAGTAGGGAGCTGAATGGAAATGATTCTTTTAGTGAAGACTCAGAGCAGGAGTCTAACTTCTGTATACTGAAATGCCATCTGAAGGAGTCTGCCGCTCTGCACTGACTGCAGTGGGAACCTAATAACTGGTGTACTAACACCATGAAGTCAGATAAAGTGAATGCCCTGCTCCCTCCAGGGCCTGGTGGGGGACAAGAGATCTTGCCTGCATATAGTTGTCAATCACCAGAACTATAAAAATGTAGCTTTACACAGCTTCCACTGAATTCTCTTCCTGCTGCAATTAAAATTCTGTGATGAAAAGAAAGTTTTGGTGATCGGGAAGGGAGTATTCACTGGCTTCCTGCCTATATACTGATGAAACACATTCTATCAGGAAAATAAATCAGAAATTCTATCATCTAAGAAACTAACAAGTCTTTAGGAGTGTTTGGTGTCCCTAGCAAGAAACACAGGATATTGATCTCAGAAAATTAAATGCCGTATAACCAAGATTGTTATGCACTTTATTTTCCTAAGTAATATTGCTCTCCTTGCACATGCTAAGCAAGGAAAGTAAACCAAATAGAACTTGTGACTACTTTTAGACTCATAAGCTAAGCAACTGCTACATGATTGATTGCAATATTTTAGATAGAAATATTTTATATTTACTTTTAAAAAAGTAAAATAAAACAAAGAAGTCTAGCAGTGTATAAAGGGATTTTTTCCAGCAAATATGACAGATGTTGTAACGGTAACATGACTACAGATAACATGAACACTGACAGCTTTCTTAGGGGAGAAACAACTCAAATACCTTGACTGGATATCAGTAATGTATTAAACAGTTTTGAAGAAAAGATTCGTTGCTTACCTACCAAATTAGAATCCAACTCTCTTTATCACATACACCGGTCTGGGAAGCCTGTTTCAAGAGAGGCTTATTCCCGGATTTTTTTAGTTTGGTTTTTTGTATCCCAAAAATTTGAATGTGTTGTTAAATTGAGAGAACAGGGAAGAAGCATTTAGCTCTCAATGAAGCACCTGAGACTGCAACATCTTCCAGTTTGAATACTGAAGAGAAAACCAGGCATATGCATGATAAAGCAAACACCCTCCTCACCTCAGTCATCAAATTCTTTCCTTGGTTTTCAAGAACCATAGATTTTCACCTTTCAAGTTTATATTAATGCTGAAAACCAAGACTTTTCAACTTTGTCATGAATATTTCAAATGAAGATTTCTATATGATATGATTTTGTGTTATCTGAATTCCTACATATTAATACAGAACTTGCATGCATTGCATCTGCTAATGTCAACTTCATCTCAAATAATCTAGGTATAAGATTTTCAAAAATTAAAAGTTGCTTTGCAGTGGAAATTGTAAACAGATGATCATGTCTGCTAATGCCAAGGAGCTGTAGATCACAACATAGACCAGAACATAGATCAGACAAGCTCTGGATCAAGACTGTTATAATGTGATACTTTTACTGAAGAACTCATTCACGTTTATTTTCCACTGTTGCACTAATACTGTGGAAAAGTTCAGAAGACAATCGAGCTGGTAGAGACCAGGATTCTAAACTCCCACCTCCGCTCTGTTCCAGAAAGTAAGAATCTTTCAAAGTAGAAAAACAGTGCAGAGAAGGATCTCATGATTTTCTTCTGAATCGGAGTAGAAGGTCTCATGTTTCTCAAGTTCTTTTTACTCTTTTTCCAGAATTATGAGCAGAGGATGTGCCAGTATTAAAATTTGAAAACAGGCACAAATAATCTTGCACAGATGTATATATGTACAAATTGACCGAATGTGTGTGTGAAGAGGAGCAACTGCACATCACTTAGAAATTCCTCACCCTATGATATATCTACCACGTACAGGAGAGGCAGCAAGAGTTAGAACTACTGCAGTAAACTTTAAATATTGAATGTATTCCTATATCCTGGATAATTTTCTTTCACATAAATGCATTGCTTCAGCTTGATAGTAATAGAAGTAGGTACCTTATCTACAGCACAGTTGTGAGTTTGGCATATTATCATCAGTAATATTTTAGGTACTAAAAAAATTACTCAATTTTTACTTCAGGTGTGGCTGAAAAGGTAAATGCAATTTAACTTTGTTTGCATCCACATTTCCTCCACCTGTGTTCTTTTAGCAACATACTAGCTGACACTGGTGGAATTTCCCAGAATGTCAAACTGTAAGGATTCATCCTACCAGGAAATGACATGTAGCTTCTGTTGAGCCTGAAGGACAAATGGCTTCTTTTCTCAGCTGATTGTGAAAAAGTGTCCTAGGATGAAGAGATATAAGTATGAATGCACATTATAGAAGAAGCAGTTAAGCTACACATACAGTATACTCTTTAGAAGATATTTTATTCGCTCCAAATGAAATTGTAATTGATCTACAACAGTCATATCAAATAAAAGGCTGATAGAGTTTGAAGGCTGATTGAATTACTATAACAAACTCTGACTGTGTAAATTGCTTGGAAATCCCCTAGAAAATTAATATGAAGAGAAATCTCAAATATTCAATGTATTTTAAAAAAACTTAAAACAATCATATAAAGGTTGACCACAGAAGCTGTGGAGTTTTCATCCTTGAAGACATTCAAAAGCCACCAGGACATGTGCCTGGGCAATGAGGTCTCGGTGACCCTGCATCAGCACATAGGTTGGACAAGGTGACGTCCAGAGGTCCCTTTCAACTTACACCATTCTCTGATTCCATGAAATAAGAGAACTATACATAAATGAGTGTATGATGCATGATATGTGATACATCCATCCATCCATCCATCTATCTATCTATCTATCTACCCATCTACCTACCTCATAAACTCTTCTTGCAAAGCACTTTGAATTTAAGCGAGATAAAATCTGTAGCCACTAATTGTGGCAAAACACCAGAAAGCTATTTAAACATGAACGGGGTGCTCAAAACATTCTCACTGTTATGAATAGTGTTAACAAAGTATTTTCCATAATTTCCTATGATTAAATAAATAAAATGAATAAAACAACTTACATTTATATTCTCACATTAAATAGATTAGAATTTTTTCATAGAACAGTGACACAGGGTCTTAAAAAAAAGAGTAAATTTCTATAGTAGAAAAAAAATTAAGTGACTGAAATATATTTTTCTGATACTCTAAAATCCCATTCTGGCTCCAGTTCTGTAAATGTACTTCTGTTTTGTCTCACTGGAATCAGATTGTTTCGAGAAGAGCATTTACAAAACTTTAGGTCTAAGCCACTTTTTTCCAATTCCTTGTGCTTTTTATGGGTATGTAACCCATTCAATGTTATTTATAACCCATTCAAAGTTATATACACTCTTGTGCGGTGCTTAACATAGCATATGAGTTTATTAGAGTCCTCAGCTGCTGCAAGCTCTTTTACTGCTCAAGCTGCATGACTCTTGTAATTATTTATGAATGTTTCAGTGTATGCATTTTCCATAAATTACGTCATAAAGTTTGCATCACTTCCAGACTTTTCTTCCAGAAGGTGTTACAAGGAGTACCTGTATTAAATGGCCTTTTGATAGACAGAAAAACAGTGGCATTTCCCAATGCTGTTCATAATTTTTACCTATCAGAAACAAAATAAAGTACCTAGATGATGAAAAACTGCCTTTAATGTTTCCAAAGTTCTTAGTGAGAACTTGAAGCAAGAATTGCTATAATGTTACCTCAGTGAAAATGCTGAGGAGTAAATAATTTTTCTTCGCACACTGTCATACAAGAAAAAAATTGTGCAACCTCAGTATATTGCACTTAATCAAGCAGTGTCTCCTAATATTAGGATCTGAAATATTACAATGATAATTACTTCTCCAATGAATGTGTGAGTTTATCTAAAGTAACAGAGACATCTTAAAAACATTACTAACCTTACCTTAAATCAATAAGTCTTCAGATATAGTCTCACTCAAAAGCATTTTTGCTTATGCCAGCGTTCCATACTCTTCTTTTTTAATTCAATTAACATCAGGTAGTAACAGGATTTTGAGGTTTTTCTCCAGAACTCCAAGGCTTTTGTGAGACACGTGTGTGTATCCAAAAACTGTCACTTACAGTTATTGGTAAACATTATTTATTGATTTCTGTTTTACAACACTTGTTATTAAGGAATGAGTATACACGTAAAGAGAAACAAAAGTTGAACGTGTTTGTTCAATACTATATATATGCATATATGTTATGTATATATATACTATATGTGTACTATCACGTGCCTATGTTGTACTAAAAGGCATGTAAGAGAATTCACTGAAGATATCAAAATTATATACATTAAGCCAGGTGGAGTGCATTTAAAAAATAATCATAATCTTATTGTGTAGTTGATATTAAATAACTTTTCCCATGGGCATACATCTTCCCTAAGCCAAATCTTTTGAGCTGAGACAAATATTGTACACCTGGAAGTTGCAGCTCTAAGACTACCTCTAGCTGAGACTTGAAAGCAATACAAATCTTTAAAATAACAATAGGTGTTTAGATTCAGAGTTTTCATTATTTTTCTTTCTTTTTTTTTTTGTTATTTTTTGCCTATACTTAGGCTGCACATTAGCATGTACTGTGCAAAAGTGTATAATGAAAAAGTGTAATGGCAGATGCTTTGGATAGAATGCTAGAGTTCTAATACCTTATGTAGGTATCTCCACCTGAAAAAACCCCAATTAATTGGATTTTATTATTTATTTTATTTTTATTAAGGACTTTGAAGTTGAAGCCCTCCCTGAAGAGTTTTGGAAGAGTAAGGTAACCTATTTCTGACATTGATATGAGGCTGATATTGGTAGAACAAGAAAAATGTGGACCTGTTCAAATTTGGAAATTAAAGGACTTTGCTTGGTCTACCATAATCAGTCAATTTGTGAATTATATTCTCTACCAGCTCTCTGTCCAGTAGGTTACTGGATTACTCTAAGATAGGATTTTAAATCTTTCTCTTGAAAACTTGGTTAAATCTGATTGTAGAAATTGCAAGTCTTAATGTATTCTGTAAATATATTTGATGTTAATCTTAAAGATTCTAGCATATTTCTATCCATGTCCAGACTGGTCATTTTTTATAATATGTCTCTTCTATCGGGTTAAATATGATGGAGGGACTTTTTTCCTCATTTTTGTAAATATCTGAAATAATGAAGCATTTAGTTCCAATAAAACACTATAAATATTTAATTACAGTATTCTGTACATACGGTTATGATTTGATGAAGCACTTAGAACACTTAAATAAAATCTGTGAGGGAAAATACCTCTTATTTCATTATAATGTCCAACTTCACGTAGACTTGTTTTGCCCAAAACAACTAAATTAATTCGGTATGGTATAAGTTGCAAAAACAAACACACCGAGGCCTTCAAAAGGATTCACATGGATAGGTCATTAGGGCTGCACAGCTCTGTATAGTTAGTTAAAATTCTCAGAGGTTAGTTTATATCTTGATACTTTAATAAACAGTTTCAGCTTTGGTGAAAGCTGGAAAGCTTAATCCATTAAGAGCCATTCAGAACCAAAACAAACAAACAAAGCTTTAACCACTTCAGTGACAACAGCACAGAACAAACAAGCAGTCTCCTTCGAAAATCCCAGCAATTTTAAGATCAATAGCCTCACTCTATGCTTCTAAGTGATGAAAGCTAGAAAATCTCTGCTGTCGGCTCTTTTCAAAAATGTTTCTGGCAAAGCTATAGTTGCAAATTTGATGAGTTTAGTTCAGCAATACCCATGTAGGCTAGGAGGCTGACTTAAGTACTATCACTGGACACAATGAAAACAAACTAACTCAAACATCACTTTTAGCTGAAATTTCCTCTCTGTACCCTTAATTCACAATGTTAAAATACCTTTCAACATCTCTTCCAAGTACTTATAGTTGGAGTTCTTTGATTATTTTTCTAATTACCAGCAGCAGATTTTTTGTCTTTTTTATATCGGTAATCTAAAAAAAAAAAAAAAAAAGAAACTTGAAATGTTTTTTGTGAATGTAAAACCAGTATAGCAACTTACTAAAGAATGTAAGTCTGTCTCAAAGTACATTTAACCTGATCTGCCAATATGGATAATCAAATCAGCAAATACATCTATATATACAGAAAGAACAAAAATAAACATTTTTTTTTTCCTTTATAACATTAAAAGCCTGTTAGATCCTTTTAAAACACTGCCATTGTATATTGACTTCCATGAAAAGAAGGTTTACTTCCTTTTACTTAGTCTAGGCTTACATCATTCAACAGAGTTATTATATAGTAGATTTGTTACCATTCCAAAGGATCTTAAATTATTCCTGCATCTATATACAAATATTGATGCCTTTGTTTCCTGTTTTTAAATACAATACCTAATATATTTGTTATTTTGTTTTTTGTTTAAATTTCACATTTACCCTTAATTATAAACTCAGAAGTACAATAGGAGGAGTTTTCATTTTTCAGCCAGCAGTGTCAGCTAGTTTGCATTTTACCCATAAATTATCTAGAAGCTTTAAATTATATACTTTCTTAGGCAGTCAAAAGATGCTGTAGGGATTGCCTGTATATGTCTACAAGCAAATTTATCTACTAAGGGTCATTGGGTTTTCGGTAGTCAGCTGATTTTAGTAATTGTGTTTTTAAATTTAAATCAACAACATAGAATGTTTTCAATATGAGAATTACGAGCAGCAAAACAGAGCCTGTGCATGAATTTTTGTTTACAGATTGCACAGTCTACCCAAATTTTTCACCGGAAAGGCATAAAATCAGAATAACATTTAAAATATGTGGCTTTATACAAGGACACTGCGTTGTTCAGTCCTGATTCATTAAGATGCTTGATGCATAAGTGAGTTGTCAAACGATATGTGGGTGGCTGTAATGGCAGCATGTAGGTTTGTATGGAAAACAAGTATGGCACTGTGAAGATTTTTTCTCTCTTTCATCATATAGGTACTCACATGTAACACTTGTGAGGGGTCTGCTAAGAACCTTGCTGTCAAATGAACTAATTCACCAGAAACACATGCAAGTTTAAAACAAAGTTCTCCAAAGGCGGAAAAAAAAATCAAACCACCTAGACTTTCTGTAGCCTAACCAAGTGACAGACACATAGACAACTTCATTGCTGCCAGAACAACACTCTGCACAGCCCACCAGCAAGCTATTTGTCACTGCTACAAGAATATCCTCCGCAACTTGGCATCAGGGTCTCTGGGTAGCCAACTGTGCTTGCATAGTGCTGGAAGTGCTATCCAGTAATAGCGAGAAAAATGATCAGAGGACCTCATTATTTTTACAAAATGTATTATTGCATAAAAAACATATCTTTATAGACATAAACATGAAAATTAGACACAAACATGAAAATTCTATACGAAAATATCAATTTAGTCAATATCACAAAATTTTATTCTATATGAGTTCAAAGAAAGACAATGTTTAACTTCACTTCCTTTCATTTTTCTTTGTATTGTGTGCTACAATATATTACAATCTTGAAACAGCTCATCCTTTGATAAAATCTTGGCCTGTGCAGAAATAATCCCTTTACTATTGCGTTGTGTCTTACATATTGTACTGGATCCTATATACTTAAAGTGTTGACAACCCAGTTGCAATTGTCTAATTATCACCCTCAGCCAATCGCTTTTACTGAGCAAAGGGGTAGAAAAAATGGCAAGCAGTCCATCTCCAGTGGTTCTAGGAAAGTAAAGACAATGAAAACTAATGACTCTGACAAATAGCAAAAACAGTTTCCTAAGAGAAAAAGAATAAAGCAGTAGGAATGAAAAGTTCTGATCTTTGGAAAAAATAAATAAAGTAAAAGAATATGAAATAACCAAATAAGAATCATAGCTAAAAAGACGAGAGGGGACAATTCCATTTCATAGGTTAGAGCTCATAGGTACTAGTGTAGGAAACAATCAAGTTAATGAAACCATCAAGTCAATAAAACAATCTGATTTTTTCGAAGTTTACATTAACCTGGACATTCCTTTTAACTGACCAAGTGTCTAATTGTTAGAGCACGGCGTAACACAAGAGGTATGTGTGGATGTTCATGAATGATGACCATTCATTCATTTTGTGGTTGTGACTTGGTGCAAGGAGCACCAAGTCCTCCCTTTACAGACAGGTGGACTTCCAAGGTACAGTGTGGGTAGAGAGTGTGTTGTGAACAAAGGGCATGGAACGGAACATTCACAGCCTGACAGAACCAGTCTGATTGCCATGGCGTACACTGTATCCATTTTGTGGAAACCCATTAACTTCATTCTGTGGAAAATATATCAGTGGCTTCACAAGGTTAGTCCCTTAATGCATGGGGCAGAAACCTAACCAAAGCCCCTAACCTCTCATTATTCAAATAAGGCGTGGGAAATCCGGGTATCATTTTTCTTATCCATGATCATGGGAAGAGTCTATATTGTGATTAGAACAGTGCATTTAGAGCTCCTTGCAAAGGGTGGAGACCAAGAGGCTCTTACCACTCAACCAATCTTCTCACCGTTGTCATGTTATAAGCATGGCATCATGGGCTCTGTACAGTCTTGAGTTTTTTTACTGCCTCTTCTTCTTTTATGTCCAGTTCCTTACTTATGCAGAATATCTGAAGCTATTTGTAGGGTTTCCTTTTAGGTCACGGTGATAAACCAAATGATCAAAGACCAAGAAGCATTCATAGAATAATACTTCATTGAAAGTAGCAGAGTTTTAGACTGTAAACTCATCATCAATAGCAGAAAAACTTCAGAGAGGGGACAAGGAAAAGGTAAAATGGGAAAAAGACAAAATCAAAGACTGCTGTTACAAAACCATAATGTTATGCTAACATAAAATCTGTTCCACACCCAGATGTTGCAAATTAGAGTCTGGTAAAAACCACAACTGTTTTTTTCTGGTTCTTCCATTGCAAGCTGTCCATTTAGAAAAGGTCATGCATCCTTAAAATAGATGTTGCAAGACTTTTGTACACCAATTAAAATTATTTATTTATTTAACTGGGTACCCAACTGGTTTTTTTTAGCTTTAAAATTTTAGTTTTGTTGATCATATTTGTGGCTAATAGTGCTTTATGTTGTTTAGCATGGTAGTAAACCATTATATATTTCTTAAAATATTTTAAAGAACTGATCATAACTAATGTAATTTCTTAATGTACGTGGATAAATGAGAAATATTAAATTGTTTCTATATAAATTAGTATCTGTTCTCTCTCTCATAATTTATAAAGGCTGTAACTATTTGGAACCATTTTTATAACTTATATAATATATCATACTGAAGTTTCAAATATAAATTCACACACAGAGGCAAATGGGCATTTATATTAATGAATTTTAAAAAAACTAACAGTTGTTTCTTTATGTCTCCTAAAGTACTGAGATTTCTGTTCTATCAATCAACAGCACTGACAGAAATGGGCAAGCCTTATTAACATTAATAACATTTAAGCACTCCAAACTTCTTCCTACTAAAAATTTTTAAGTCGTTAAATTGACTGTAAAAAAGAGGTTTTCTTCTCATATTGACACAAGCTTGGCTTTGGGTCTTATCCTGATCCTATTGAAGTTATTGACATTTTACTGCTGAATTCTTCATGAAGAGAATCAAGTCTAACGGAAACACTAAGAGACTTATTTGCTAATCCTTCTCTAGAACAGAGCTTTTTAAATATTCAGAGTTTTTCAACTTATTTGAAATTACACTACAATGAAAAAAATGTTGTAGCAACCTTTGCTACCGATGTGGCCGCTGAGGCAGCTTTTATACTTGGGGCTTCAGATGCTATACTTCAAAGACTTGATCATCAAACTCTGCCTTGCTGCATGCCAAGAAAAGGAAGTCTTACTTTAGACCACAATGGACTGATTGGTCTGGTGCAAAAGGTCAACACACACTACACATGCCTGCCTGGGACTAAAGCTTTAAAGGGAAATCTTGCCAAGCAGGATTAAGGTGTCTATTCTTTCTTCAGTATGAGTGCATTGCCAAGGGGAGTAAAACATTCATATTAAAAGAAGAAAAAAAAAAATCTATCATAAATCCATTGTAGCATAAAAATTCCTGCAGAGTTAGTGTATATTTTGCTTGCACAGAGGCACTGTATGGTAACTACATATTTACTTTGAGAGTTACCATTACTGACATACGCATGCATTCAGTCAAAGAATGAGGTTGACAAATATTCAACTTGGGACAACAGAAAAGAGTTATTTGTATTTGGGAACTGAAGAATGCTGACTCTCACCAAAATGCCTTTGGTCAGACCAGATTTGAGCAAAAATGAGTTGTAGTTCTGCCTGAACTGTCCAGAGAAGCCGGACAGTTATATCCCTGCTTTCTGTTTTAGCTAGGACTTTGTTCCTTTGGTCCACCTCATTTACTTAACATATGTAAGGAGAAGAGTCAGACTGCTTGCTTATTGCAGAATTGTGGGTGTTTCCATGACTAAAACATAAACATGTCTTTGGTACTTCCCACTCACCAATCATGGAGCTGCCTGGAGACAGCCCATAAGGAATGTTAAGCAGAATGAGAAATGAGAGACAAAACTAAGCCTCTCTGTCATGTAGGCGCTTCACTGCAAGTGCTCTACTTCCACTTATATAGGAGACCTCGAAATACAGAGGTTTGTCCTGAGGGGACTCAATTTTTTTTGAAGTGCATCTGGAAAAAGGAGAAATATCACCTGGCTTTTCTGCAGTGATTTTGCAATGATTAGAACACTTTGCTTGGAAATGGGTTGTCATCCACTGCTCCACTGCCTTTGGAGAGGACTTTAGCAATAGGTCTCTGGGTGTCTGGGGAGTCTAACCACGGACTGTTAACTTCATTTCTTAATATCACACAATACTCACTCTTTACAGTTGTCCCCGGAGTTTCACAGGGTATTTTCTAGTTCTAGATCATCTCTCAGCCTTAAAAAAAAAAACAGGCATCCTGTAGGAGTAAAGGGGGCTTTGGCTTATTCCTTGAAACTTCCAGCTAATTTGTGACAGATTGGGAGACTCAGCAGGAGAATCACAGGCATTACAGCTGCAAGTAATATCAACCACAAGATCATATTTATGAACAAGAAAAATGAACAAATTCCCTCATGTTTCACTTTTGACTTTTTGCATTAGCCCTACTGTAACTATTTAAAGCTGACACGATTTTAAACAGAAGCCAAGTGCAAGAAGAACAATATACATGTTGACTACTGAAAAACATCAATGCATCAAACAAAACCCTTTTAAACAACCCACAACAGTTGTATATACTCAGAATACAGAAGGTTACTCTTTGGGAAAAGATTGCAAAACTTTGAGATACAGGAGGATTTGGACAATGATCAAAAGTAATAAAATCAAACTATTCTTATGGATAAAACTTAAGTCTTGCGTACAATTTCCACAATAATGCAGATAAACTCTTGCTGTTGAACCAGAAAAATGAATAATCAGGATGCTAAACACTATCTAGGAGTATTCTGTGAGAAGAAATGGAAAAAATAACTGATTTATTTGGAGTAATATTCTGCTGTCAGTGCTCAAGGCAGAGGCAGGGTAACAGAGGAAGGTTTCCTGGAGCTGTGTCAAAAAACAAGCTCTTAATTAATACTCCACCCAACATCCATTGGTTTATGACTAAGACTCCTTACGTGAAAAACTAGTGCACCTAATAAGCGCAATATAAAGAAGTCTCCTGGTAAAGGCGATGCCTTAATCTGTGTATTCTCACACCATGTCACAGCAGACAATTGCTCCCACAGATTCTGCAGCTCCACAAGACACACCCTGTCACTTCCAATATTCTATGAAAAAACTCCAAATTCTTCAGAATTACATTTATCAGTCTAAAATATTACTGGAGGAAGCAGGGAAGAAGAACACAAACATTTCTAAAACCTCTGAAGCAAAAGAGGAAGTGAAATAACTTTCAGGGGAGAAAAAATAAAGATAAATTTAAGTAATTCTGAAGTGACCTTGACCTACAATTATTGTTTCCTTAGGAGTGAGAACATGGAATGGTTTTTGTGTGTGTTTTGGTTTTGTTTAAGGAGGCAAGAGTTAACTGCTGAAGTGAAAGAATGTGTGAAGTGTGCATAGTGCTGAAAGGTTGAAGTTTGTTTTCAAGCTTATCTGAAGGGTGAGGAGCAATTGAAGAGCAAATGTGCCAAGATCTAATCAGATAGGGAAAATGCAGCCTTCCTCCTAGATTTCTTCCTTGCTTTCTGATTGTTGAAAGTCAGCACTACCTATAGATTTTTGAAGGATGAACCTGAAAAGAAGTCTACAATCAATACTTTAATATAAATTAATTAATTATTTTTTTAAACGGTAACATATCCTAATTAACATGACTTTAAATCATACGAAGATATCCTTATTTGAGGATACTCCAGAAGAAACAGCATATTTGTCACTATATATTGGGTTTTTAGTTTTTGTTTTAAATTCATCAAATCATTTTGCATGTTTATAACCAACCCTATTCCAGAAAACATTTATACATAGACATAAATATACTACTCATGCTGTGGAAGTAATGCTAAGTATAAGCTCAGTGTTTTGATGAATCCAGGCCTAAGAACAGAAATGACTGTAAACATTCTGAAAACATCTTAACAGGAAATGCTGCAGGGTATGAAGTGCAAAAACAACTAGCATGATATTCTTGGAATGCAATTATAGAGATAACATTATTGATCTGCTTATTAAATTCCAGAATGGAGACCAAGATAATTAAATTGCAATTCTCCCTGTGCTTTTCCACTTACTGCTTGAAGTTAGACAACATTTTCTTTCAATAGGTCTATATATTTTTAGCTATTATAGAATATATTAAATAGAAATAATAATTATATTTATATATTATAAATTATTATATTTATTTATTATAAAAATAAAGATATTAGACTATAATATTTTCACTTAATATTTGTTATTATATTTTATATTTACTCAGGTATCCCTGTAATGTGTTTCTCTATATTCTGGAATTATCTACAAATACTTGCTCAGCTCTCAGCTCATCAAAACCACCGGCAAAGGACAGCAGTGAAATAAATTCTGTAATTTTGTAGTTCCTGGTCCACTGATTTAGGAGAAGAAATACCTTTCCTTAGAGTGAGTATTGAGTGAATCACTATTTGGATGTATTACATTAAACTGAGATGGAAGTAGGGCAGTCCACCCATATTTGGTAGCAGTACAAAATTCCTTACATAATTAAAATAAGATTTCACTGATTTAGAGATTATTTTTTAGAAATCATAGGCCTAAAACCTATTATTTTTTGTACTGAATTTCTTTTGTAAACTTGACTTTCCTCCTGTGATACTGGATATGTTTTTGGGCATATTTTTAAAACTTATCAAAAGCAAAAGAGAATAAATGGGGAATAATTTCTCCTTAGTTCCAGGAAGCAGCTGGCCAAAATTACTATTACAAGATCCAATAAGCAACTGGCCAATATTGCTGTTACCAGAAAAACAGATAAAGGACATATCCTTAAACTGAGAATATCTTGAAAATCAAGTTGCGGTCTATACACTACTAGAGGTATGCATTGTGAATCTGTGAGCAGTTAGCTACCTGTAAGTTACATTTGCAAAGATAATTATTTTGTCTAGGAGACATGGCATGCTCTTTTGCGCTTGCTGTGATTAGGACATAATCAATATGAATGGTCAGCTGAGAAGAATGCATGGTAAAAGGGCTACTCCAGCCTTTTTAAATTCAAAGTGCACGTGTGGTTTTCATGAAATTCTTAGTAAATACATAATATAATCCTAGACGGAAACTGGAGATAGTCCTCAATATTTAATTACAAAATACTCATCCATTACAGTCATTAGATACAGTCTTATAGAAATATATCCCATATTTATTATTTTAGACTTCAAGGTAGGAAATTATTTCTTTAATAGGGACATATTGAGACAGTATAAAAAAAAAAAAGTTGGTTTTTATCCTAAATTCCCTGTAGATTTATGTTAATATCTGAATATGGACTATAATAAAAAAAAATTCAAAATAATAATTAAAAAAAAAGCTGTCCTGTTTACTAAAAATGAGATTTACAATGGTGCTGAACACCTGTATCTCTTGGTAAATACAGAGGGCCTCAGATATTCAGCACCTTGATACCATGTTGTCATTTAGATAGATACAAAATGCAACACATTCCAGTAAACACAAGGCTGATTTAATTTTGTCTCTGTTCACTTTATTGATTTAGTTGGAATACTGCTGAGTTTACAGTGCTGCATACTAATTCCTGCCAGATTCTGCCTTCACTGCTCACACTGAGCATTATTTTATTCTCAGAGTAGTCCCGTGGAACAAAACGGGACACCACCACATGAAGCAGAGCAGCAGAATATGGTCCTGGCAGCAGACAGTTGTATATTGGTTTTTATACTGTTATATACTACTATAAATTATATATATATTTATTATTCTAAAAAAAAAAGAGTGATAAAAAGACGAGATCTACATAAATCCTTTATTTGCATTTCCGCACACTGCAGAAATGTTTACACATTCAAGTTTACACATGCAGTGGTATCACCCACTGGAACCAGTGAGAGTCTTTCAAGCACTTAAGAATTATTACTATTTTAAAGGGAATATTTGCTTTTGCAAACAAGAATAATGCATGTAGAGACCTCTTTTACGTGACACCCCCTTTTCTTGGTGCTCTGAGTTTAAGGAGTTTTATAACAATGCTATAAAATTTTAAAAATTATTGAACCTTATGTAATATGCTTCTGAGAATAGACTCCAAGTTTTCCTTACATCTTATGGAGTGACTGTGGAGTGATATATCCCACACTGAACTGCTGTTCTTGTGTCTTTTATAATATCAAACCAGATAGTAGCATGAAAGCATCAACATAATTCTTATTAATTATACTTTCCTCGTTCTTCTCTGACTTTCATCATTATTTTTGTTGTTTTTTAATATAACTACCCTTGCACTTATGTCATAAAAATTTCTGCCTTTTTCTCTTTTTTAATATTTGTATTCAAGACAAACAACAGGAGGTTGAAATCAGGCCATTTAAAAGAAACATCTGCTGACATTTATTCATATGCTACATGTTCCACTTTCATCATTGAATGTAATGATAAACACACATTCCAGTCAATAATGGCAAATCCCAGCCAAGCTTTACAAATGGTCTCTTTAACACCTAAATTGACAGCTCGGGAGAATTTGAGATAGAAGCTAAATATGGTACATTTGGACACTATTTCCCTAAGCCTAGAATGACTGAAAGGCTTTAACAAGCAAAAACACTGTGGGTATGTGGTTATAGTCTTGTCTAATACAGGTAAATATCTCATTAGACCTTTGTGTTTTGTAGAGAACTCCTGAGAAAATACATTTTTTTTTGGAGACGTGACATTATATTCTTCCTTGAAAAATAAATCTAATTATATTTCCTTTATGCATGAGAACTAACCCTAATAAAGCTGAAATTTGAAATAAATGTGCTTTTAAGAAGAGAAATATTTTGTCTGCTTTGGTTTATTATTTCTTATAACAAGCCTGCTAATTGCTAATACGTTAAAATATTTACAAATTGCTTTTAATGCAACATCGTCAAGAGCTAGGTGGATTCTTTATTTAATTCATATGTTTTTGTGTCAGAATGTCTTAGGAACTGCCATATTGCCAAACAGGGTCTCGTTTGAAAGCAGTGTTCCTCAGTTATGGGTAACCAAAGATCGTAAGTATAAAGCTATAGAGTTTTCATGATAGGAACAAACAGAAAACATCTCATCAGTTTGTGTGCACATAAATATGTTATTCTGAAAAAATAATGATCTCTTTTTGCATTTCTATGTGTATTCTCTTCCATTTTAGTTCAGATTGATTAACCTTCTTATAACTGAATCATAAACTGATTTTAAGTCAAGCAGAAAATCACAGCTTTTCTATACTCCTTCATGTGTGAATAGTTTCTCCTTTCAAAACTCTTGTATAGTTCAAAACAGGTCACTCATTATTTAGCAAGAGGGGGGAAAATTCTACACATTCTAAAATAATGAATGTAAAAATAATTATAGGATCACAAAGTTATCTTGTATAGCATAATGAAAAGTGCTAACCATGAAGATAATGCTGTATCTCTTGGTTGAAAGAAATCAATTTCCTGATATATCCTTATGAAGAACGGCAAATATTCAGGTTCATTTGGTGGTCTTCTAATCCACAGACAATTCACTTGGAGTAGAATAACAAGAGTCACTGTTGGCAAAAAATTATAGACTTTGTGTCTGTCTAGGGACTCAGCTCAGCAAATTCATGCTCTTGGATGTAGGAGCCATTGGATCTGCTTGTGCCCTAGGTGTATGTTCACAGCTACCATTATTTGTGTTTGCATTTCCTTTGCTTTGCACTGACACTAAACGATTACTTGAGGCCTAAAACTATATTGAGAGCCTATGCCTTTTATCATTAAAATCAATGAATTTAATATATGACAGTGTTTGCAATGCTACAGCATAAATACATTAAAAAAAATTGATGGACATGTTCAATGCAAAGTTAATACAATCTGAGATGAGTTTTTGCAGGTCAGTGGAGAAAGAAAATAAAGTATTAAAATCCCAGTCATAACCTTCCTGTTGTTATTTAAGCACTTTTAAACTATGCTGACAGACTGGAGGTTTGAGGATCTTTATTTCTTTTTGTTGAGATTTGCCACTGTGAAAAATAAGTTTGTTACGTTTATCAATCTGAATCAACCTTTACTTTGAAGCAAAATAAAATTACAATTGGACTTTTGTCTTCTAAATTAATGGAACAGAAAAATTCAGTAAAACATCTAGTAAAGTATTTAAATCTACAGAAGTGCATTTGAATCGCATATAGAAACAATCTACAGTATGGCCTAGAAGAAGATGGATCTTTTTGGTTTTGTTAAATGATTAAATTCTCCACTAAAGTATCTAAGCAAGTCATCTGGACTTAATATTTATGAGGAGTTACCTCCAAACACAACAGAACAAATTCCATGTCAGTGTTCTTCATTAGAAATTGTTTTTTTGTATCCTAGTTTTCTATACTTGCAAACATTTCTGTTCTTTACAACATGTAATACAATTATATATACCCCATTATCATGAATATTTAACTAGGTGTGTAACAACTGCTACAGTACAGCAAGCAATTCCAAAATCAAGATTCGGGCGTCATCATTCTGACAGCATCAATTTCTCCATCACAGAGAAATAAAGACATAACAATCATATTTGATTTTTTCCTAAAAGGAACGAGGATTTTAGTATATTAACCAGGTAAACTATAAATATTAGACTCTATATCACTGGAAATGCTGCCTTGCTTTCATAGGAGTGGTCTGAAAACCACATGTGCAGAGATAAAGTCTTGTTCCGGTCATACATCTTATAAATTAAATTCTGAGATGCCTTCTGAATGAGCAGTTTCTTTGAAAAAAGCTGGTCTTTGCCAGTCCATAAAAAAAATTTAAAAAATTAAAAATTAATTAATTTTTAAAAATCAATATTTCTAGAAAGGTGGAAAACACTAACTGTTGGGTTTTGTCCTGGGTCCTCATACTGTCCAGTTTTGAAGGTTTAAATCTACATGAGAATTTTAATGTTTTAACAAAATCTAGAAGCTTTGCTAGAAGCTTTTGAGGTCTGGCTTGTTATCAAGAACACAAGCAAAAGGATGTGATGGCCTTTTTAACTTAGAAAATGCCTGCTCTTTACGTCATGCATCTTCCTCCAAAACATGCTTGTGAAGGCTTTCTGCTGATCAAATTGCGTTTTCTAGACTAGAATAACTCAACTGTCTTCAGCTGAAAGATGTTCTGGATAAAATCCAGGGACTATCTTTTATTTCCCATGTGTTCCGAACTGGTGAGTGAACATTTGTATAAAAACAGCCCAATCATTTTGAGAAACCATACTTTTATTTTTATATTTAAAAAGTATTTTATTTAGGGTCTGAAAACAGCTGAGAAATCACTGCAGTTTTGCCAGTGTTATGACCACTAATATATCAAAAAATTGCATAGGGCTCTTAATTTGTGCATTTTGCTCGGTTTTTTCAGTTATTTCATGGACTTTCAGAAGATCTCGGGACCATTGCTGTCTACTCGGCTAAGATTACTCTAATGTCAAGAAAATATTGAACATTAATGAACTGTCAACAGAGCTCACAGTGCTACCTCTGTTTGACAGGGAACACAGTGCCTGTGTGAGGGCAAGTTAGAGACTTGCCCACAGTTCTCACTTGATATTCGTTTCAGGGACTATTCCCCACATACTGTTTTTCTTTTAAAACCCATTTAAATGGTAGATGATGCGGGTTAGCCAAAGCTGTAGTTATTATGGGTGAATTGGGTGAGTTTACCCACTTCTATTTTTTTTTTTTAACTTAGAAAAGAAACACATAGGCTCAAGCTTTTAAATGCTATCATTAGGCCAATATATAAGCATGGTTGCAATTATGTAGGTTTTTCTCTGGAGAACACCTCATAGGTAAATTAATTTCAATTATGATGCTCATAAAAATGCTGCTATTAAATGCACAAAGATGTCTTAATAATAAATAGTCACAAGAACAATTTTTACCAGTGAATGTTTCATGACTTCTAAATGGATACATTTTCCAGTGTGCTCTAGGAAGTTAGTATGTTCTCAGAAGATTTCTTTAATTTAGTTGTTGCTAATTTATTCACACTAATACAGGAAAAAAATACTGCAAAATTTTTCATAACAAAAAACTGTGCATATCTCTGTGTTTTAGCTGGCATGTGGTTCTACACAGATGGTTTGGGGCTTTCTTTGCTGCAAAACAGATGGGCCTCCACTGTCCCTTACCAATCAAAAGAGAACTTGAAAATATAGGAATATCTTTACTTCTATTGTGTCCCGTAATTCAAGAAATTAGATGCCTAAATATATAAATATGACTTCCTGTGTAAAATGATGGAATATCATATGTTTAATTTAAACTATTTGCCTGTATTTAATGTGAAAACTGTTGGGTGTAATGGTTTTCTTCCAAACAATAACTAAATATTACAAAAAGTACTGACTAGAATGAGAGCTATTGCTGTTCATCTTAGCTGCGTGATATTGTTTTAGTTGTACTTTGCTGATACTGTTTAAATTTATTTTAGATGTGATACGATGTCATTCAAAATAATTACCAACTTAAGAGAGCAGCTTGTTGACAGATCATCTTCTATTATTTTGTTCACATACTGCACTGTATGACAGTAGCACAGACATTTATAGCGTGAATATCAACTAACTTTGTTTTGTTCTATGATCATTTGCAATGAGAAGAAGAGTGTATTTGGGGCATTTTTCTCCTATCAACACACAATTTCTTGCCTCTTTTTGGAGAATTGAGATGAGGCATCAAAAAATATTCCCGTGGCTATAATTAAAACTCCCAGAGGACAGAGAGAGAAGTAGTCTGAGGAACTGATTCACCTTGGAATCCAAACACCGCCAGTGCCAGAGGCACCTTTACTGGTCATCGTATTACAAATGATGGAGATCTTTGGGCCTGAGTCTTCAATACAGCTGCCACTTCTCTCACAATTTCTGCCAACTAGGTGACACAGCACATAGAAATCTTCTTGTATCTGCCTGCAGTGGTCAGCTGAAATGCACAGAGTACATAATGCTGAAATATATGATACCAGTTTAATAAGACGCCATTCCCTTACACATGGCATAGAGCCATAAAATGCTTTTGAATACGTTGGGCATTGCCTTTTAATGATGTTATACTCGATGATAGGCAGAGAAAAGTTCCCGATTATATACTTGGAAACATTCTTAGGTAACTTTTTTTTTTTCCTAAAAGTGAGTTTTCTTCCAGCTGCAGAAAATTAAGATAGTCATTTCAGAGGCTTACATTAAGGTAATATATCTATTATAATGGTCCATGAATTATAACAGCATACCTTTTCCATCTGTGCCTTGAAAATTACAAGCCTAGTGCCACTTAACTTTATTAATGGTGTACATTTTGATGATCCAGTAGCCTTGTGTGGGAAGAATCACATCTTGCTGTGTGTAACTTAGACGAAAAATGGGCAAGTCATCTAATTTCTTTTAAAGTATGCTGATTTTGTTGAATGCATGGAACACTAAGCAACAGAACATCTTTTCTTTTCCTCTGCAATCTTCATTAATATTTATGGTTTAACTTTTATTTGGTACATATTGTGAAGAATACATTTTAACAGCAGACTTAGCTGGCTGCAATACCCCATCTTCTCTTGTGTAGGTGCAGAAAAATCTTCTAATTCCAGGTGATGTTGTTGTTCTATTTTTGTCAGTCTGCTGAAGCTATTTTTTTAAATTATAATTTTAAAGGGGAAAAGGAACAGATTAAACAGCCATATCACAACGTCAGACTAGCTTTTTACCTCCAATACATATCAACAATTTTTTTGAGGAATTACACCCATAAAGATGTAAAAAAATTATTTGGGCACGCCAAGCATTCTGATTCAGAAATGATGTACTCCAGTTCATGGCTGAAGATAAGTGATATTTTGATACAGAAGAAATAGGAATTGCTGTGCATCTTGCCATCAGCTCCTCAAGTGAACTCTACAATGACACTGAGAATACTCTTGCGACGCTTTTCATAGCCTTTGTCAAGTCAAACATCATATTCAGGATGAATGTAGTAGACTGTACGAATGGTAAAGAGCTGTACAATGGGAAAAACAGAGAGGATGAGGATTCTATAGTCATGTCAGTACAGCCGTGAGCCAGCAAGGTTATTACATGAGTAGTGAGGTCCATTTCACTCTTGGGTGGGATTTTGTTATTCTTCAGCATCTTTTTTTGAGGACTAGATGAAGAACATTGATGGCTACCAAAGGAATTTGTCTAGTCTTCCTGGAAGAAAAGATAATCAAGAACAGGGATTTGAGGAAGGATGGGGTTGAAATTTCAGCGATAAAGAAAAGGAACTGCCTTTGCTTATCAACTCATAAGGTAAAAGCAACATACAGCCCTTTTAACCTGTCCTACCATTGAATATACGTATGCCAATAATGCCCTTGATACTAATTCGGAATGGTTTCATTCCTCAAAAGTAGATTTTTAAAGAGAAAAAGAAATGTTTAAATGGTACTCACTGAATACGCAGTAATCAAATTCATGAAAGTCTTCATGTGGTACACAATGGTATTAATTATATACAAGTTAGTGGAGCGCAGCTGAACTACTGACTTTTTTGCACCCTCCTTGACATTTGGGTTTTGAAGCTTTTTAGACTAAAATTGTTTGGCTTAGATCATAAGTTATAAAAGCATTTTTTTTCTCTATATCACAGCAAGAAATGCACAAACCTACTGCATATTTTAGAAAATAAGTAGAATTACTACATATTTTTATATCAAGTTTTTGGAATATATTTCAAATTACAAATGGCAGGGAAATTTCACACAAAAAAAATCAAATACAATTAAAGCAAGTGTCATTTTCCCCATGTGTATACTTTATTTGCCTTTCATAAAACCCATAAAGAAACATTTTGTCTACTAATAATTTAAAAAATTTGACTTGTGATTCAAAGTGTAAAAACAAAGGATTTTTTTCAGCACACGTAACACAAGAGGTTTTTCAGCACAGTTTCAGAACTCTTTCTTGGTAAGAAACCTTATCTAATCCTGTTTCATCCTTTAAAACTGCCTACACACTAATCTCAAGGGACAAATTTAATACTTTGCAACAAAGGGAATATAGCCCTTCCAGCTTGAATAGAGGAATTGTTAGGACACCACGTGAGGTATGAATAACATTGTAATGCTGCCTTTTACTTGGCAAAGGAAAAAGAGTCTTCTCTTGCAACCAAAAGATTAGACGTTCTTCCTTGGGTTAAATTTTTTGACCTGTGCTATATCCCAAGACATCTATTTTTCTGTTGTATTTGGGTCTTCTACCTCTTGTGAAGTAAACACTGAGAAAATATAAGTAAACAGTTTGTTTTAGCTGCAGATAGAAAGGCACTCTTTAATTGAGTTTTGATGATAGATGTGCTCCAAATGGTGCAAACATCTTTGACATGGTAAAATAATATTGTCTTACGACATGTGTAACACTACATAGAGAATATTAATTTAGCACTTTCTAAGTTTACAGTGTTTAGGTGAGAAATGATAAAAGAAACCCAAATGATCTTATATGGAAAAAACCAAATAGAATCGGATAACTTAGTTCATTAGTAATAAGGATAAATATATTTTCTTATAAATTTTCAAGGCTCTTATTTGAATATGGAACGAAATAACATTTTTCTTATTTTTCCATCTTATAGTTCTGTACAGTTATTTCTTTTTATAATCTTGTCCAATATGTTGTTTCTACATTTTAGACTGCTACATCTTTTTCAAATAATACGTAAGGTTTGATAAAGATAAGGCCTTTCTTATCAAGATGTAGAAATAATTTAACATTCTGTCTAATTTAACATTCTGTCTAATGTACTCCTCTTCATACACTGTATGTAGTTTGTACCTAATATGCTGAGTGAACAGTAAATATATTACTGCAGTTAGATTTGGTTATGATAAAACATATGAAAATGTAGTAAATATTGCTGTAAACTATTTTTTTCTTCATACACAATACTCTTAACAATGGAATTTAGGAGAAATAGCAATGGGGTTACCAACTAGATTATATGGAGTCTGACTCTTTGTTATATCAAAATAAAAATTATTCTTCTTGTTTTGTTTCCTTTTGTCTGGAAGGAATTCCTTGAAACAGTATGTGGTCAATGGCAACAGTTACCTTTTGCTGGTGAGAAGATAATTAAACTCTGAGATCACACGTAACTGGGCTTCAAAATAAAACTAATATTCTCTTCCCATTTGCTTAACTTTCAATTTTTAAATTTCTAGTTACTGAAGTGATGGAATGATTTCCTTATCAGCAATTTGAAATTAAATACCAATACTAAACTTGTCAGTAAGAATATCCAGTTTCTACACGTTTTGCTTGAATGGTTTGGGTTGTCTAGCTGCCATGTTGCCAGAGCAAATCGCATGACTCTAGTTCTCTTAATTCAGTTTACATATAAATGCAGAACTAAAACTCAGAGATCATCATTCATTTTCTTCACATTGCACTACAGTAAATCAAAACCTGTGGACATACATAAAAATCTTTCTGATTAGTTGCCTTTAAAAACATAATTTCCATCAGACAATGTCCTGCTGAGAAATTATCTCACTGTCTTCAACACTTCTCATGGACATGAGCCACAAACCCACTCTTGCTGGGATGTACAGCAATGCACGAGGCATTTAAACTCTTCATATCCTCACGTTTTCCATTAAAGACACATTTCAGACACAAATAGGTCTGATAAGGATAAGAAGCCCTCCATAAACACAGTGGTTTTTCCCTCAAAACACAACAGGAGCTGTGGTGGTACTATGTGCTTTATTTGCTTATCTGTCTTAAACACTGCTTTCTGTTTTAGGCGACGACTTCTCAGGTTTTCCTGGCCATGGCAGAGGAGGTTGGGAGTAGGTGATCTCTAAGTTTCATTCTAACCCATTAACATTTTATGACTCTATGACAGTGCCAAAAATTGTGACCAGTTGGGAAGCTAGCCTGGTTTCTGTTCTTTTAAAGGTAAAAAGTCTAGTAAAAATAAACAAGTCTGATTATTTCCTGTCTTGCTGCTTGTGGAGTTATTATATCTGTACAGAGTGTGTACAAAATGCTTACCGTTGTTATTTGTCGCATTTTATACACACTTTATCCTTAAATAGTGAATTATTTAAAATTAAAGTGATGAAAAATCAGCCCCATGGTTGCTACAGATAGGGTAATATAATCTAATTTATTTCAAAGGAATTATGTGCATACTAAGCCATGATAGAGCTGTACTCAGCTTAATGAACAAAAAAAGAGAGAAACACAGGTACTAACTGCAGTCTTTTGTAGCAACAAATGCAAAATACTCTACCATATCAGGTTCAAAACCTAGCGGTCCAAATCTAAACTGGGGAATTACACCTTACCACAGCAATTTCCAGCCTATGGTGGCAGAAGAAAATTTCCAAACTTAAACCCATTAAATTGTCTCTATTTTCAACAAAAATCATCTCTAAATCCACACTTCCCATAAGAAAAGGCAGAGATTAAGAGTGTTGCTGGTAATTAAGTGCTGTTTGTTACTGAATTTTAAACTAAATGGGTGATCTGCTTTATTCTGCTGATTACTGTCAGTATTATTGATTTTTCAAAAATTTTAGTCAGAGAATAGTGCAAAGTTTATGTTCAAAATCCACGGCCATCACACCTTTTTATTTGCACACTGCATGGACAGCAGTTACAATATTTCTGTCATGACTTTCAAAAACAGACTGCACATGAGATGTTTGCTAAAGATTTGCCTGTTCTATAGTTCGTGGATCATCTCACACCAAATTATACATAAAAGGACTAAGCCCTTTCATATAGGGTTGTAACTTTTTTCTGGCACATCATTATAAGTTATTTTCTATCAAATATGCTCATAAAGCATTGTTATGTTGTGAATCTGGGTGACACTAAAGTGGATTTGGTTAAATTGGGATTACCAAGAGCTGATGGAGTCTACATGAGTGGAGAGTTATAATCAAAAATGTGCAGATGGTTTAGAAAAAGTGACATCTAAAGATGTAACATTATATTAGGCACCATCCACTGTCTCAATTAATAACATATATAAGTATACAAATTTATTCCACAAAGCTAGGGATAAATTATGAGGGAGGTTATCTTGAAGGAAAAGTTAAGATAGAAATACATGAAAGTAAATTGGAAAAGTTTAGGAAGCAATTCTTGATCACAAACAAGTGTGGTTCTGTACTCAAGAATCAAAATAGATTTGGCTAATATTTATTATGTTTGCTGAAAAATCAATGTTGATTTATGAAACATCAATTTAAAAGGAAATGGAAAATAAATTGAAATAAATGCAATTAATGTAAAATTGTACTTTCAAATCTGAAAAAAGAAGTCAAAAGGTGAAAGGTGCAAAAGAAGATTCTATACCTAATATGGCTCGCTTCAACGTGAGGATTAAATGAATACTAGTAACGAAATAAATTATAGTAATGGTGCAAATATATTGCAAGTTGTTGTTGATTACAATGGTAAAACCACGGAAAATATTTAAACTAATATGTCAAATTTGGGGGAAGAAACTAGCTGACAAGCTGGCAAGAAAGAGAAATGAAGCAAGCCAGACTATCATAGACCACTAATATTTTAATAGAAGAAAGCTTGGGAAAAAGCTGATAGCAAATTCAGTTGTCAAAGAATTAAGGTATAATAATTCCAATCAGCTTGAGTCTACAGAAAATATGTCATTTCAGATAAAAGTAATTTCATTTTTTGATGAGATTTCAAGTTTCATTGTTAGCAGTAATTGTATAAATGTAAGAGACTCCAGTTTTGGTTAGACATTAACGAACCGGCCAACTGACAGATTCAAAAAAATGGATGTCAATGGAAAATAATTGTCAAATGGAGTATTTCTAGTAGGCTTCCCTGAGGACTGGAACAAGACCCAAAGCTTTTCATCGGAGATATTTAAGTAATACATCACCTCAGTAATATTTCCAGGTGAAAAAACTTTGTAAAGTGATAAATAAAGTCAGAATGATTCTTTCAGAGGAAAACATAAAGCAGAAAAGGGCCACCAGGTCCTCTTCTATGAGCTTTAATGTAGATATTAGCTGAATTCTCTGAATTGTTGTATTTGAACCAAAAACTTATCTCTCATAAAAATATCCAAACATGTTTATGAATATGCTCCACATAATCCACTATACTGCAAAACCTTGCTTCTATGCTGAGCAAATTGTTCCAGTAGTTATCTGATTATTTAAAATGGGTGCTTTATCTCGAGCCTGAATTTGCCTGGCTTCAGGTTGCAACTACCACCTGCAGGTGTGGTTTTGCAGTTTTCAGTGAGCTGGACAGACTTGGAAGTACTTCTCTCTTCTTTTACCATTAGTTTGGGTTTTAACCCACCAACATTGGGTAAACTAATTTTACATGGGGTGAGTCTAGACCTACCTCTCAGGCCTAAAGTTTACATAAGAGACTCAGAGAAGGTAATTGTCATTGTTAGAAACATGGTAGCTTGGTCGTGTTTCTACTGAGATGAGAAAAGTCCTGACATTTAGGACTGTAAAGACACGGGAAATTTTTTGAGAACCTACCATCGACCTATGCTGTCTACTTTGGAAAATTACAGTGGGTTTTATGTACCTACCTAAATATTAACTTCAGCTCCAGTGCAGTGATACCAGAGATGAAAAAAACCATACATATACCTGTGTAAATAACAACAGAAATCAGAAGACAGCATGAAGAGCTGTAATCAATCCAACAAAACCATTAAAGAACAACAAACCACTAAACTCATAAGATTCTGCTTCATGGGAAACAGATTTCATTCTCTAAAATGTTCAGAGAGATATTGCTAGGCTAGTTAGAGACACTTGCTTGGAAATGAAGTTTCTAAGCATTAGTTGGTCTTGTTCAACAATTTTTCACATTAAACAGTGGTTCGTAGGGATGGAGGATATTCAACTGCTGCTAATTTTTGAATGAAAGCAAGAGTATTTAGGCGTTCTCCAGATGGATCAAAAGAAAATCAACTGAAATCAAATGTTGAATACTATTCACTAGTCACCTGCAAACCAAAGTATTGCATTTAAATCTATAAACTTTAATATTTCTCATTAGTTTCCACCCTCAACCTCTGTGTAAACACTATTGGAGAATCATCAGAGCCTACCAAATACACAATTGGTATGGATTTCATAAGAGCTGAGCTGTAAATGTACATGCTTTCACTACTTGGCAAAAAGGACTAAGAAAAGATTAGACCTTCCATTCTGTCACACCATGTCTATGCTTAACTTTTTGACCAAAACAAAAGATTTCTTTTAATCCATTAATAGTTGCAATATCTCAGGCTTCTTAAATGTCATTATGGTTTAAAACACATCAAGAGACTATTCAGTATCTCAGAGAAAGATGCAGCTCAGCACGTGGGTAAGAATTTTGAACTTAAATTAATTCTCACACAGCATTCAAACAATGTAAAGACGATTGATAACCTGATTATACAAGCATGCAGACCCTCTTTGTGGAACCGGATCTGTCAGAAATGACTTTTGCAACACTGCTCTATACTTTGCTTTTGCGTAGCCACAAAATGTGTAGCCCAGGATTACAGACATGAAAACATTTTAGATTTAAATAAGATTGTTAAATTTGGTATAAATTAGCTGCCAACATTTCAAAAAAAGATAAATCATAGGATAGTAAAAAACTGTATAGGTACCTGAATCTATTGTTTATCAAAGTAAAAAGTCAGCTTCTTCTATGACTACAAAAAAGAATGGTAGAGTTCACTTTTCTCCAATCTCTAAGTCACTCAAGATGAGAAATTGAGAGGTAAAGAAATTATTTATGAAAGGCTGAGATCTATGTATTTTAAATTTTTTTTTAAAAAACACGATGAACTAATTTCACTAACCATACATAATTCTTATTTTGTTAAATAAACCAGTTCAGAAAGTTCTCAAGGCAAGAAGTAAGTGATTACCCATGATAGTAGACTGCTAGGGAACACAATGGTTAGTACTTTGCTGACTTTGCTTTTACTAGAATGCTGTTTGTTTACACAGAAATTATGCTTTCCAGAATACTTTTCTTTTTCATTCAACACAGCTAATATTTTTGTTTAAACAATAAATTTTAAGTTCTTAATTTTTGCATTTAACAATTTCCAAATTTCTGGACGAAATTAAGTTCACTCTAATCCAGACTAAAATTTCTGAGATAAATAGTGTAAATATTTATAACTTGAACAAATATATGTAAAGTTATTTTTAATTTACACAATTAAATTGTGCACCTTCACATCTAGCAATAAGAAATACCGAATTCAGTTACAATACCACATTCTGGTCACATTATAAAGTAAAAGGAATCTATAAAGAATAAAACTCATCATCCAGTAGATGCAAGGCAGTTTTAGCTTGGGAGAAATCACTTTGAAGATTAAAATTTATTTTTAGTTATTAGTTCAAACATATCTTTATTTCTCTCAGATCTTTAGAAATATTTTTATTAAGAAGTAAGTTTTATAAAGCCTCATATGAGTTTTTTTAAGTCCTCAATTATCTACTAAATTAAAGAAATATTTGTGTGATTATTTCGTGAACTGGTACAAGAGTCGTTACAGAGGACTAATTAAGGTAGTAGCAATAGAGTAAATGAAAGGAAAATTAAAAGGTTCTTATGTTGTCAGTCAACTCTGCTTATTTTGTAATACAAGTTTCTACTGTTTTTCCCAGCTGTCAGTGCTGAAAGGCGACATGTAGCCACAGGAAAAAAAGTTGATTTCTATTCCAGCTTGCACTTCATCAGCAAAATTGTTTACTAAGGTCCTATTTCTCAAAGAACAATTGCATCTTTACAGGGTTCCTAATGCAGGTGTCCTTGTAAACTCTGAATGTGTATCTTAGGGGTAGGATCTCGAGATCTTTTCTGTTGGTATGCATGCTGCTACCAGACTTTGATATCAAAAATAGAATTTACAATGACGGTTTTTCAAGGAGGAAAGAAAAATGGGCCAATTTAATATGCAAAACATGAAGAAATAATATGAAGCTTTCCAGTAATGGTTATAGGTTGCTATTCTCCAGGGCAAGACAAAATGATGGCCTTGTAAAATTTAAGATCTTAACATAGCACCTCTGATATACCAGTTTGTCCAAGCAGCTCCTCCAAAGTGGCTTAACCATTCTTCTGGTTTTGCCACCTCTACTCCAGCAGCAGGTACCACCTGCATCCCTTTCACCAACAATTAAACTTTTATCTTCACGAATGACCTGAATGGCCTTGTGGAAAACAGAGCATTGGAAAGCTTGCCAAAGAGAAAGAAAATCCTGCTCTTTTATAAGGTTGGATATTTCCTGTCAAGCATTAGTGGATTCCATATAGAATACAAATCAAACTTCAAGTGAAAACGATGGACTAAATGATTTGGCCTCCTCTGCAACCTTGTTTATTTTGCATATCTGAACTTGACAGTTGTAGTCCAACAGAAATACCCATTAGATACTTGGTGTGTCAGAGAAACTGTTAATTCTTTCATGAAAAAGTAAGAAGAAAAACTTCTTGAAATAGAATTGCTTCAGTTTTTATATAGAAGACTTCTCAGAACTGAACCTTAGCATTTTTCCTAAGAAATCACTGCTTGTGTAAAACTTTTCTACGTTTAAATTCCATGGCTGATTACGAGAAAATATATTCAGCTGTTTTAAAACTTCTCATTTTAATAAATTTTTAGTCTATACAGTTACTTGTTTAGTGTATTCACTTCAAGAAAAATGCTTGAAATTTAATACATAAAATTTGGAAAAAATATTTTCCTACTATGCATTTAAAAGCAAGCCATATTTTATCTCTAAACATTTTTTAAAAGCATCAAACAGAAATTTCCTAATGAGAAGGATATTTCATAATCAGGAATGCAAAAATATGTACATCACAAATGAATTGCTTAGTCCTCTGCTTTTATATAAATTATGTAGAAAACATGGGTTGGAAATTATTTTTAGTAATTTTTAAATAAACAAAGTGGGAAATTGTTCCCACGAGGCTTCATTAAAGGCTTTATAAAGGCTTACAACAATTAGGATAGATGAAACCAATATATTTACATTGCTTCATTCAATGGTTTATCATCCTTTAACCTTTAAATAGTGAAACACAATTAATAAATTCTTGTATCATTTTACTTGTTTTATTTTAGAAAGTTTCAGCATATTTTAACATCTCATTTTTTGAAGCAGCAAAATACTCTAATGTGTAACATTAATAAGCGGTGATAGACTTTACTATAAATATTACCTCTGTTGCCAAGTAAAGTTACATACAAAGCAGAATGTTGCAAACATACATTCATTCATTCTATTAGTAATGAAAACATGGGTCTTTTGTATTTTTATTCATGTATGTTTTTTCTGTGGCCATACGTTTCATTAAAATACTCCCAAAGCAACATTAAAATTGTAAAGGTTCTATTTGATTGTATGTTTTATAATGCCAGCAGATCAATAATGACAGGATTTTCCCACCATTTAGAACTGCTAAAGTACGTCCCCAAAGCCTCTGCATGCTTTTATTCTACACACAGAAATTCTTAGTGAATAAAAGGCAAACTAAAGTGTTGACCATGTTGCAACGCCATCTAAAATGGCTCTCTATCCAGTGACTACTCGGAATCTTTTGATGCAAATGAAAATTCTCTCACTGATGTCAATCCTCATTTAATTGCACTTACTAAGATGTCAGTTTTTCAAAACAGAAGGATTGACCAGAAACAGGGGGAAACTAAACTCAGGAACTCCATTTCTGTAGTCAGGTCTATAACCACTTGGTTAAAGGGTAGCAACAGTGAGATTTATGTGAATCCAATCCAGTATTCCAGCATGTACCAGTTTTAAATCTCTCAAAGTAGATGCATAAGTAACAAGCTCATTGATATGAAATGTGGTGTAGGCTGCAGTTTATAAAATGGAGCTGCAGGTACAAAGGAAGTTCATGGCCAGATTTGCAGCATCTCTGAAATACAAATTCCTTTAGTACATGAGATTTAAGTGGAATTTCAGGAATACAGCTATGGAATTAAATGGCTATATTCTTTTAATGTGCATGACTAAAGGGAATTCATCATGAAAAGGAAACGGTGCATCTGTGAAAATAAAAAAAAAAAGGGGTGGTGTAACAAAATGGTTAAGCATAAGACAGTAACCAAGCTTTCTTTCCTTGTTCTCACTGCATTTCATTCATAGTGACTGTTGGCAGCACTCAGTGTGTGGGGTTTATATATGTATTTATAGATATATACATATTGCTTATATGGGAAGCATAGACACTTGAAAATAATTTGGTTTTATCAAATCATTCTACAGAGGCCAACTTGTCCCCTTTAAAGCTGCAGCTCTTGAGCCGGAGACATCAGAACTGGATTTGTCTTCAGATTTGTCCAAAGATGCCTGATAAAAACAGAGAGTGTAGTTTTCTAGGCGACTTAATTAAATTGAAAAAAAATATCCTTCTGTTCTAACATTACCCGGATAATACTACAAAGCTTAGTAAGTTGGTCAGATTTGAAGCTCTAAATCTAACACAACTCACTGTTTTAGAAGGAAAGCTCTTCGGTTCACATTAGTTTTGCAACTTGTGTTATCATAGTATTATAAGAAATTATAATAATAATACAAGAAAAAGAAGAATTGGTCTTAGCAGTTTAAGCCTTCTTAAGAACTGGATTATGAATGATTAAAATCAGAAGATTAAATTGACTATTGAACCTCTAAACTTCTCACACATCCTCATTTTAGTTATTTTTGTAACTGGTGAACTAGACTGACAACACTATGACACAAAAATCAGATTTACCTGTCCGTCAATGCAATGTAATTAATTTGGTGTTAAGATGGAACATTAGTATAGTTTGTAGTAGAAGTTAGAATATTTTTGTAGCATCATGACATTTATTATATCTATCTCAATAACTACCACCTCTTTTCTATATATAAATTTGTGTTTAAAAACAAAAATATCTGCAAATTGAAAAATGAATAAGTCTTTTTATACTAAATTGTCACAAACCAGATTGAATACTGATGAAAGGAAAAAAACCTTTCCAGCAGCTTCTGTGGACAAGAAGGATTTTATATATCTAAAACTACGTGCCTGATTCTGGCTACAGAAACTGGAGGCAATCAAGAACAGCTCATATTTGACATACAACCCGTGAAAAGAGATCAGAGCTGAATCATGGTGTTTTCAAGATGACTGAGGATGACTTGTTATTTACAGTACCACAGCTGCATTTTAAATTAAAGGAAAAAAACACCAAACTCTAGCAGATACATTAAAAAGAATTACCAAGGTTGTAGCGTGGATCAAATATTTTGCCTCCTGTTCCTTCTTTACCACAGATTCTATCTACAAATATTAGCCCATGAGATGTTAGACAGTGCATAAGATAAATGCTGGACAGGTGGACAGATGATAGCACCTATCAGCATACAGTAAATTCCATCTAGAATACAGGTGTTCTTGCTTAAACTTGTCAGGTAACCAGGAAACTTGTCGGGGGGGGAAAGGGGGAGGAGGGGAGCAGGGTGGGAGGTGGTACTGCTGAAGAGAAACAATAATTTTCTTCAGTGCTTCTCTCTCAGACTTCAGCCTCTGTAAATTAGCATGACAGATGTATGATCTGGGAATCTTTCCAGATTAATTTTTAAGAAATTAAAGCATTCAGCACTGGTTATGCTAGAAATATTTTGAGTTTACTTTTTTTTTGTCTATCACAATGCCCCGAATGCTTACAGATCCTCTCTGATCCCACCCTTGCTTACTCGAGAACTTTGACAATTACACCTGGTTGCCAGGACTCAAAGCAAAATTTGCTTTTCTCATTCCCATAAAGACCAAAATCTATTCTACAAGGAAGTTTTCTGATTGATAAGTAAAAATTAACAATGCACAGGTGCAGGTCTACCAATGAAATATGGTGAAAGTGGGACCGGCTAATGCAACTGTTTGAGTGCAAGGCGTGGCCAGAGCAGAACTTGTAATTGTTGGTTTGCTCATCTACTCTAAGGAGCTGACATCAATGCACCCGAACAATCATAGTCAGAGAAAGAAACACACACCCACACACTTGCATATAAAGAGGAGCATTACTAAGAAATTTGGGTAAGCAGGTCACTTTGATCAAAAAACAGAATTAATTTTGCACTAGATATTGTAAAAAAAGTGAATGTCAAAGTCCGAAAAGGCAAAGAATATAGACAGGAATTATTTACATCATAATATTGTCTACAGACCACAAACTTCAGGTGCCACAGAAACAGAGCAGAGACATGGCCCTAGTTCAAAACAGATTATTTATCAAGTGAAAGAATACAGCTTTACAAGAAATGGAGGAAACAATAGAAAAATAATTCTGTTTTCCTGGTGACAAACTAAGCTATGAAAAAATTAATAGATAAATCTATATTGTGAAGGCTTTGAACAATTATTTTGCACATCTCCTTGAAGAAATAGGCTCACAAAACTCAAAAACACGTGTGTTCTTGAATAAAGTGCCCCAGCATCCTAAAAATAAATTGCTTGCAGTGTGCACAGTTACTTAGGTCCTAAACCTTCAAAGTGGTTAAAACTGAAGTCTCGAAAACGGGCCTTTCCCCATCTTTTATATCTACAGGATTTATTTGTCAATTCAAGTCTCATGTGAAGGAATGGAAATAACTCACCATATACTTAGGAGTCTTTTCACCTACTGCAGCGGCCTGAAAGGTAGAGCTCTAACCAGCAGTCTGGGTTCCTGTATAGTTAAGTGAGATACAAATATTCCAAAGGGTGAATCATCCTTCTTAAAATAGTATGAATAACACTGTAAGATTGCTTTTCCTTCTCCTTTAACTGTCAGGGGAGCCCTGACCAGGTCGGAATAGATACATACCCTTATATTGAGTAATATCAGGTGAGATGAATACGAAGACAATTTCATTACATGTCAATAGTTAAGGCATGAGTAGAACACTACGTGCAGGGATTCATTTTTTATAAATTTATTGAAGGCAAAAATTCAAGCTGCAGAACATGCTGAGCTACAGAAGCATTCTCCACATCAGGACATTAGTTGCTGTATCTGGTTTGTTTATTTAAAAGCAGATTAAAATGGGATTTTTCAAGAGTGTAGAAATATGTCAAGTGAAAAAAAATTTAGGTGATGTTTTACTTTAGCAAAACAAAATCCAACACTACTCAGTATATGAAAAATGAAAAACTAGACATATTCAGACAAGATATAAACCACACAATGAACATGACAACATGACTGGAACAAAGAACCTCTTTATAATTTCAAATCTTTGAAGAAAGCTGGGATAACTTTAAGAGCATGCTATAAGCTAAGTAGGTTACATCAGACAAAATGATGGTAGGAGTCTAATCTGGCTTTAAAATCTCCTCCATTTCAGAGGCCTGGGTGACTAAAAAGTCCTTAACAACAGATATCTTCAGACAACTCAAATTATAATATAATTCAGAGGGGAATGCTCTTTGTTACAAGAGGACGCCTAATGTACAACAAACTTATTTGAACTATTGAGGTATGTGAGTTCTCCCAGCTGTAGCTGCTTCCCTCTTAAGACCTGTAGCCTCGTTACTTTTGTAAAAATCAAGCAGCTCTTTTTTTTTTGCCCGAAATTGTTTCCTGGGGAATAATCTTTGCTGTAGAGTTTTAATGTTGAGAGAGAGTCTCGGAGCTCATTCCCCAGTCAAATCCACCTATTTTGCAACTCTGCCAGTTTGAAAGGAACAGTGTCAAGCTCTTCTCACAGTGCTACAGGGACTCATAGAAAAAAAATTGATTTAAGCATGTATTTCCATTTTAAAGGAGTGTTCAAGAAATAATCTAATTTTATCCAATCTTTGCATTGAACCTTTTCCAAATTTGTCAGTGGTTTTCAACAGAACTACATTTTCTCTTATTTCATTCTTGTCACCTTTCAAAGATTCTGTGACCTTATTTCCCTTTGAGTTGGTTTGCTCTACATGCAGTTTTTTCATACCTCATAAGTTTCTATTAAACTTTTGTGTTTTATGCAAAATGATATATTTTTGATTATCATAAAGACATCAGTATCTGGCCATCTCTCACACTGGATATCAGATTGTTAGAAGTCAGCTATGCTCTATAATCAATACAATAAAAAGTTTTATTAATACATTTATTAAACCCTTCTGCCTTCCTGTTCCCCATATGTTTATTACATATCTACTTTTCATAGTATAGATACATTTCAAGGAGACAATGAGAAAAGCTTGAGACAGCTCAGTTTCCAACTGCGTCGTGGTTATTGCTTTGTAAATTAAAGCATAGATTGTAATGTGTTGTGTGTTTGTTTTTTGGTGTGGTTTGTGTGTGTGTGTGTGTGTGTTTTTTTGTTGTTTCTTTTTTCTAACACAGCTATTGCTGTATTGACACTGGGGAAATATGTCTGTTTATTGTAGACCAAATAGTTTCCTTAAAACATTCTAAACACATGCAAAAGTTCATGATGCATAATGATTTGAGTATTTCTTTTAGGTAGGTGTTCTGTATTTCAGAGGATCCATATGTGCTACAAACAGTGAACAATCAGGAACACTCACTGATTATGATATGATTTTTTTTTGGCAGCCTCTTTCTGTTGCTCTGACAGAATTGTAGTGATGCATTAGTCATTTGCATAGAAAAGATCTTGGTCCATGACAGTCATTTATTGGTGGTGCCATCTGCACTTTTTGTGAGTTGATTCTAAGATAAAAAAGTATATTTGGTTCATTGGTACTTTAAAAATTTGGATGCAGTCCTAGTCCTTTTCAGATAACAGTGAAAAAATAAATAAAAATCATATCTTGCTTTCTTATTATGAACTAAACCTTAAGAATTAATTAGAAGGACTGAAATAAAAATTCAGTTGAATCATAAAATAGCTTTAAAAGACCCCTGGGTTTTTCACTGTATCTCAAGGCACTTGGATTTCTGTAATACATAGTTCCACATGCATTTTCAAAGTGCCCATCATTCTTCCTGAAGCTATTTACATAAATTGTCTTGTGCAAAACCCCAGTCTTACAGCAGTAAAGCTACGGTTCCTCCTCCTTGTGGTCTCCTCTTATTTGTATGATCATCTTGTACATATTTCAGGACAAATCTAGAGCTCAGTAAAAAAATATTCTTTTTGTGACCACGGCTGTCTGCAAATGGAAAGAAACATACTCAAATCAATTACTAGTAGAAACAAATTCCTTAACTGAGTATTCTTCCCTGTGACTGTTCTGATCCTATTAAGTGCACTCTAGAGGATGTAAATTTAAGAAGCATCGTCTGTTGCTGTTGCCATGATAAGATTCATGGAGTTTGCAGATCGTTGAATTAATTAGGCTCAGGCTCATGCAGGGCTTTTTATATTAGTGAGCATGTACTGAATCCAGAACTAAAGAAAAAAAAGATCTTACACTGACTTACAGAAATACTTACAATCCTTCGCACTTGATGAAAAACAGGCCATTGGAGAGTCAGTCTTAACAGGACACCTTATCTCAGAATAAACTACATAGTGCCCATTGCCAGAGGCAAAGTTGAGGATTCCCTGATGTTCAGATATTTAAATAAAGAACATAAAGCGAAATTTTGACTGCAGTGACAGAACTCTCTTTGACCTAATTGGATTGGGATTTCTACCATGGATTTTAAGCAAAGCAACTTTAATGTTCTGAAAACGTGAAAAAAATTAGGCACCATTCTCTAGCAGTAATTGATATGCAGCATTAAAGCATTTAGGAATTCCTGTTCAAGGGAATTTATGCTATGGTCACAGAATGAGTTAGTAAGCAGAGATGAAGAAGTATTTTTTCTGTCCAGATTCATCCAGACAACTTTATTTCTTCTGAATCCACTACTTTTTTCAGATGCACAATACACAATGACTGATAAAATAATTCCCCAGCTTAGCTGTGGCATTCATGAAGAAAACTCAGCCTTAAACTCCAAAAGATTTTCCAGCCTTATCTAGTCTTGCCATCTGACAAATGAAATTCTTCTATGCTCTTAGCTATACCACCTTGAGTCCTGGGGAGTTATTGGGAATCTACTGAAAGTACAAGTTTTTTGCACTGAAAATTAGGAAATTTTTGCCTGACATATGATAGTCAAACGACAAGACATTTAAGAATCTAGATTATTGTTTCAAAATATTTCTGACAAGTACTTAGGAACTTATTGTATAATTCTTTGTATTTTTAAAAAAAATAATTTTAATCTACATGTGTTTTTGTTTCAAACTCTAGACTAGAAAAATTCATTAATATTTAATCAATAGTTTATACAGAATTCAAAATAAGAAAAATTCCTGAATACTTATGAAGGTACTTTTTACCCCAGTTTAGGGATGACTTCTTTTTTAATCAGTCCATTAATACAGGGTGGGAAAACTAAATTATTAGATGGCTGCATCTTGTCTATATCCATGGAGGAAAAGAGTGATTTAATACTCATTTTTCTTGATTTTGTATGTATTTCAAGTAGAAGTTTTAAAAGGCTACAGTGAACAGTAATACATTTTAAAACAACTCTTCCCTCAGCAGTGAATAAGTAAGGCAAAATATGATTCCTTCTTCCAAATGCCTGAATTTTAAACTACAGAAAAATATCAAGAACCGTGATAACTGCTCTCCATTTCCGCCACTTACTTGTGTTTTTTATAAAGAAAATTCATATAACATAAAGCTTTGATTTTTCCTTGCAGGACTCTGTTTAATCATCCACACCATAACTATAATATACATATGGAAAGTACATGGTTCGGTTAGGTTATAAATTTAATGAATAGTTCTAAAACATTCTGGGATCCTGAGAAGGAGGGCCTGATGTAAGTATAGAATACTATTAGATGTCTTGCTTTCTTCTGCAAGCAACAATGCTTAATTGCTCTTCCAAATATGCCTCTCCAAGGGAACACGACATGTTTGAGGAACACAAGGGGGACCTTCTATTGTGGAGTGCTCTAACAGGCTCTAAGCAAGGGGGTAATAATGGCTGAATTCACTTGAGAGAGGAGGGCAAAGTAATACGGAAAAAAATGACAGAATACCATTCCATCACATCCTTCTCTTTTGTCTGAGGCTGAACTACAGGAACTCACAGCAACAAGGGGTCTTAGATAGTGACAAGCCAGTGTCAGAATGTTTCAATTTATTAGATTATGCATTACGCATTAGGATATCTTTAACTTCTGCAAATTTTGCAACTGTTTTGAAAAGGATTCAGATTTTTAAATTATATAATGATTTTGAAATATATCTGTATTTTTTTTTAATTTGGAGGGGAAAAGGAAGATTATAGAATAAATTATAGCCTTATAATTTATTATAACTTTCAACTTACTTATACAACAAGTTTTTCCAGTGGATATTGTAACACTAAAATTACAGCACAGAGACATTATCAATGCATACAAACATGAGTCAAAATAGAACCATATTGGGCAGTATAAAGCTTTGGAACATTCAACTAATGATAATGAAAACTGGCTTATAAAAATTCAAACAGCATTTTGTGAAACTATTATAAAGCTAGAAGCTTGGGAATTAGACAGAGTACCCACACAGCAGGAGAGTACAAATGAACACCTACGCAGATGGCTGCTATAAGAACTGAACAACCACCATTCTATATAATAGAAAGAAGCAAAATGAAGTGCCGATTGTAAGTGGTGCTTAACTTTATTAAGCTAAGAGAACACTATTACTGAAAGTCTGTATCTGACAAAAGGAAATTACTTTGTTGTAATCATGTTCATGAGCTGTCTTGTGCAGTCAAAGGCCTGCCATTCATTTAAATTAAACTGTAGCCTTTAAAATGTTAATTAGATGTTAAAGCCCGATGCAATATTGAGGAACCTTTAATTTATAAGTTTCAACCATTTTTCTTGAAACATTCTCACATGTTTGTAACAGAACAACAGGCATGGACGGATTTGTGACAATATCAAAAGACTAACTTACCATATATATTCCTTTTGTTGTCTTTGATTGCTCTTCTACATACATTAATGAGTACATACAATAAATACCTCTTTGAAAGGTATATTTCTGAAGTTAAATTAGAAGACAGAAATTGACTGTATAGTAATTTTAAAAATTATTTTTTAGACATTTCTTTTCCTAAGGTTAGAAAAGACCTATCTACTACTGCAGCTTTCCTTTACTTCACTGTTCAATGTGCCCGAAGAATTCCCAGTATACATGGACAAATTCAGCAGGACCAATTGTAGTATTATGGCACCAACTGTTTATGAAAACAAAACTATTAAGCCGACAAAAGCGTGTTCAAACAGCAGTATTGATGCTAGTGTGAAGTACAAATTGAACCCTTCCACCCACCCAGGAACATTAATCACAATGAGATTTGTGGTACAGAATGGGATGATGAAGGCACTAAAGAAGGGAAATGTTTTTCCATGGACAAGCATCTGCATTTGCCGAGCTCAGATTTACATCATCAGAAACGTTGAATAGAAATTCTATTGTCTGCCAAATTTCATTTCAATGGTTCTAAGTGCCTGCTCCTTCCACTGAATTAAACTTGGTCATGGTTGATCAACACTTCAAAATCAAAAATTTCCCATAGCCATAGATACATTCATTAAAAAAAAAAAAGATATGCTCAAAACTCACACGTGACCGGCTTTTTTATAAGACTGGCTTAGAAACCAGAGAATGTAAACTTTAAATTGTGTTGCGTTTCAGACCTCAGTTTTCATGTCTAGCATTTATTCTCAAAATTATTTTACAGTATAACTTACAACAAATAATTTTTGCATAGACTTCTAAACTTCGTTATAATTTAGAAAACTTTTTTCCCTTTTGGAGAAAGTCCTGTTTGACTTTAATTGCTCAAAACTAGTTACATATTAGGTTTTTACTTTCCCCAATGCCACAGCCTTCAAAACTTCAACCACTACATATACTTACACATATATCATTGCATCTCACATATTGGGAAAAAATTCTGATAGAAGATTTATCATGCTGGGTATAGCATCAGACTTATTTCTTTGTATTCCTAGCAGTTCCCAGCTGATCCAGCTTTGAAGACACTGTGCTATTATTTGGATATTTGGGTGAAGTACCAATGCTAGAACATTTGTAACAGAAGGGATATGGTACGGTGATGTAATTCTGTAGTTCCATTACCAGGTCTTGTAAACCACGCAAATAGTGAATGAAAAAAAATCAGAAGCAAAAGCCCACAAAAATATGAAGAAAACACTGGAGAATACTTTTATTTCATTGATTGTTTTTGCAGCAGTAGAATTAGACTTCCCAACCAGACTCCTCTTACCCAGTCCTCACTATTCTCTTTAAGACAGCTATTTCCTAGCAGTATCATAGGTAAAGCTATGGTATTTCTGGACTGATTCCTATGCCTCTTTTGTCCTGTTAGCCTCTTTCTGAACCACCTGATTTTCACACACAATGAAATAAATCATCTCATCTGCGTCAGGCATTTGCAGAGAATGCAGGTGTTTTGTCAGACTTGCGTGTCTGTGACAGTTGCACTAGTGTGGACCTTTTGCCTTTTGATTCATGCAACGCACTATACCATTACTCAGTATAATTAGTGAGCCAACTTTAGTTCATACATCCTATGTATATAACTCTAGAGCAAACATTAATTTGCTGTCACTCCCTTTGTACGTATCATGCTGATGTTTCCATAAAGGCAGCCCAGATTTAATATTAAAGTGGTTAGGCTGGTCTTGAATCCATTTAGTCTTTTCATTGTAATTATTTTTATGAAAAGTATAAAAAAATGAGATAAAACAATAAAATCAGCCATTCAGAAATGTAATTTTGCTTCCCTTTTTAGTTTGTTATTTTTAAAGGTGATAAAGTGTTATGTCAGCTCAAAGAAAACTAATCACTTGGGTTAACTGGAAATTCTCCTCTCCTAAAAGTGCTGCAGATACTTTTGGCAGAAATAACACATTTTCCCTCTTTTAATTTGAATAATTCTCATTCTTTCTCCTGCCTCAAATTTTCTCTTCAAAAAAGAACTTAGGGGAACACAGAGTTCAGTAATATTTCCAGTGCAGTACATGTTAGTGCTTGAATATTTTCCTTTTTATTTAAAGCAAATATTAGCCTTTTAAAGGAGCCATATTTCAAGAATCAGGTGGGAAGCACAGAAGTGTTGGATGCACCTCACTGCACTGATGTTCATCCTCAACACTTTGCACAATGTGAGAATGTTTAATATTTCCAACCCAGACTACAGATAAGAATCTCTGGTGTCACCTCACAACCGACAGTGCTGGTGTGAGATTTGTAGTAAAACAATATTCCAGCTGTAGCTTTCATTTACAGAAATAAAACATCAGAATGGAAGAGAGGTGTGGGGGGTAGAAGATAAACAATTTAGTCTTTTAGCACCATTTATACAAATGACAGGGAAGCTATAAAAAGTGAATACTGAAATGTAAGGAACAAACAGAGCAATTAGAATGTAGAGCTTGCTTTTTATTTCACTAGCTTTTAAAACAAAAATATCCAGGTAATATTTGTCTTCTAAAGACATCCAGTGCAAGCAGATCACCAAATATGAATAACCTCTTTCCTAAATAAAGTCTATGGCAACTATGGGGCAGGCGGTTGTATTTTTTTCCCATCAATCATTAGAAACTTCACATGCAGGAGAAGTCTCAGGGGATATTTCTGGCTGGGAAAGAGATCCTCCCTCCTCAGTTCTAATCAGTCCATCCCATCTGTAATGGGTTTAGAAATTGTTAATGACATAAAGTGACAGTCGAATGGCTTTTTGGTCTGTCAGTATAGGGTTTCTGCGAGCTCTCTAACAAACTATTACATACAGTTCTCAAAGCTTCTGGAAAATGATCTCGATTACAAGGGAATAAATTTGATATGCTTGCAATCGCAATCAGGAACTGAAAAGAAAGGCTTCCTTAATGCTGTTCTTTCAAGTACAGCCTACTAAGACAAATCTCCCTGTGAGGCAAACCATGTAAGAGGGTTACTAACCCATAGAATGTAAGTCTCTATCACAGAATATGTAAAATACACAAACATCTGAATAACGGTAAAATTTATTACATTCTGAATGCAGCTGCAATTATAAAACCTAGCACCTATGCATAAAGATTATGTGGAACACTTTTATCTCAAATGTTTACAATATAGATTGTAAGTCTGTGTGCATGAGTATCTACCTCATTTACAATATTAAAAGATAAATGTGGACCCAGACTGAATTCTTTCCTTAACCGAAACTTGCCATTTGCTGCAAAGCAACGCCTAACTTGGTCTTTGATTGACATTCTAAAATTGCAGGATTAAGCCCCCTCAATCTCACAATGTTGGTCCGAGTTCACTTATTTTGTATATCAGACTGATGATAACAGCTAGCAAAAGTTTAAAACATTTCAATTTGAAATGTAATACAAAACTTCACTAGAAGATCAAGATACTGAATATTACTGTTAGTACCATATAAAACAGGATCAGATTCTGATCCCTCACAATCAAAAAAAAAAATTCCCTCATCTTTAGCTGATTAAAAATTAATGAAATATTTGCATGAAGGAACTCAGGGTCTGGCCAACTGTGCATGTCTTAATAATGTATGCATATTTGTGAATATGAATCATGTTGGAGAAGGTTAATAATGGATATGGAAATGAAGATTTGCACAATTTTTAAAGACAAATTTTCCTCTTCTGTTGCTAAGAATTTGCTTTCCTATTACTTTTTGTCAGTTTTCAGAAAATTCATTACACTTGTGTGTCAGAGAAACTGACATTTCAAAGGCCGACATCCATATTAAGTTTCACTAAAGTGCATTGCTCTGGAGAATGCTCCATCCTCCTCATTTGCTGACAGCCAAAATTTCTTCAATACTATCTGTAAGTGATCTCAGAAAGTATATGTCCGTATTTGCTTCCCAATTTTCTCCTTGTGGAAATATTTCATCATACTAAATGTAAAATAGGAAATATAAAAATGTCTGTTCCTGAGAAATTACCTGTGGCATAAGCTGACAGACTGTATTATTGCTATATGATTCAGTCATGTGATAATGACAGCTGAAATTCAAACAGGGAACTTCTTCTGGGCACAGAGTGCTCCTTGCCTCTTAGTTAAACATCATCATCTTCAGGCATGTGAGGATATCCCAATTTAATTGTGTCAAACAGATGCTCTTTTCAGTAAAAGCACAGCTTTAAATATTCAGTAGATGCCAAACATCATAATTAATGTCTTGGAAGTTATCACCATATTGCTTTTAAACTGCATATTCAGCAACAAAATTTCAACCTAATCTAGAGTTTTACCATAATAATTTGTGAATAATAGGGCTATCATCATACATCTCTATCTATGCCAAAAGCTATTGCATCTTAGAAGATCTTCAGGCTCAAGTTGAGATAAACTTTCTTCAGCTACTTCTCAATGCCCTGGGCTTGCGTAGATCCTTCAACTGTTGCTACAGATAAACAGCAAGGAAGATTGTTAGTATTTTCTCAGCTGAACTCACATGTCACAAGTCACCTCTTGCCTATGCTACTAAAGAATTACAGAATTACTAAAGAATTAAAGAATGCATTAGAACTCTTTTATGAGCAATTTTAGGAATCAGTTGCTGGGTCAACTTCCTCTTGCGAAACTTAGTTTCTCTCTGTTCTCTCTTTGTTCTCTCTTCTCTTCGTTGGTTTTGTCATAGAGTTCTCAGTGTAACTGTGATTTCCATCAAATTCTTGATACTCCAACTCTGGCTTCCACCCACAAGATTTCAGCTTTCTTACCATGTACTTAACCCTCAGCAAGTGTCTGAAACTCCCTATACATTATGCATACCTGAATAAATCATGCCGCTCTTCTCAGTGACACCTTTTATCTATATTTTATTCATCCTTTATTATTAGCCATAATATTGCTGCCAAGAAAATTCTTTTGGGAAGGTAAAAACTCTGATTTCATGCCATTGAATTTGCTTACTCAGATGACCTATGCAAACCCTTGAAACTTTACTGTAATTTCTTCATGTACCGGAGGCTGTGTGTGGGGTGGGGTGAAGGGGAACTTTGAATCTACCTTCGGTTCTCCTGCTTTTCTAGTTCTTTTTCTGCCTAGTTTCAGAAGACCTTAAATAAGTGAGGAAACTTTTCTATACATATGCAATACAGTGTATATATCTTATGAATTTGGACACCACCATAGTTTCAGTTATTTAGTTCCATAAAAAAGCATAGCTATCCTTAGCAGTAGCAGGGGAAAGAAACCTTAGAAGCTATAATGGAAATATTTATCTTATTCCCCAATGAGTAAAATCAAAAAGGAATTAAGTTGTACCAAAGAAGCAAAATACAACATTTTCTAGTAAATTTGAATTTTAGGCTAGAGATGATTACTAAAAATAACCTATTTATGCTGCATTTTCAGTTTTCCTATGATATTTATAAATAAAGTAAATTAAATACAAGAAATCTTATTTATAATCCTTTATTTTGTTAATGGCTCTAATTCCTATAAACAGCAGGTAAAAAATTCAAGAAAACCAAATCAAGTCAATATTGTACTGAACTCAGTGACTAATATTGTTTCTTCCAATGTTACCTAGGCAAACAAAATACAGTAAGAACCATACTGTCAAGAATTCCTTGGTTATTGCCATATGTACTGCTCTGTGAGGATTTTTTTTCTGGATACAGTAGAAAAGTTCTGTTTTATATTACAGTGCTGTGGTGTTTCAGAAGATATTAAAAAATTTTCCTATTGCTGCTTTCCTTCACTGGTTATTCTCTTCTCATTTCTCATCATCCCTTCAGAAACATTCTTTGATGCCTCCTCCCATTACAGTCTCCCTCTTTCAGTATATTTCTCCTGCTACGCTGCCCTCGATCAGCAGTTTTGCACTCCCTGCACCTAGGTCCTTATGTCGGGATCTCACAATCCTAGCTGTTGACTAAACACTCACCCACATCCAGCATTGCGACCTACCTTTCTGATCTCTCACAAATATGTAGCTGCCACTTTAAATTAGCATGTTCAAAACAGACCTTTTGATTTCCACATTAAATCTTTCTGCTTGCTAAGTTTTCTCAACACCTAAACTACCCCTTACTCGATGTTAAACAGCCTCAAAATTTGCATAAAAATTTGCACATCAATTTTATTCATAGGAAATTCTGTTAAAGTTTAAAAGAAAAGGGGCATTGACTCTTAAGTCACAAGTCTACTGTGATATCCACAGAAACATTTCTTTTTCACACTGATTAAATATTGTGAGGTGAGACCTCAATCTTTTTTTGGTAAGCTTTGTTCAATTTGCTACTTTGTTCTCTCACCCATTTGGTTGCTGCCTGGCTTTCTTTCCAGCCCACCACGTCCCTTTTGGATACCTGGATTTTAAACTCTGAGAGAATGTCTTGCTATTTGACCACAGAATAGTTTACTACAACAGGAGCATCATTTTTCTATAAGATTATGAGATAAAATTGTACAAATACTAATAAGAAAAGATTGTGAGAACTGAGCTCATTATCTTGATTTAGAGTTCCACCAGTCATTCTAAACTAGGAACAATTTACAAATCAGCAAATGTTAATATAAAGATAAATGAAAGAGTCCTATGGAGCAGCTCCTTGTGGAAGAAACGGAAACCCTACAGACAGTCTTGATTTATGGTAAGCCTTATTTGGAAGATTTCAACAATGCTTGTTATACTGACCCTCAGCAAAAGGGTCTGTTTCATTCTCAAATACTTGTGACATGCTATAAGGTGACCTCCTACTCAGATCTCTAAGAGAAATACAGAAGATGTTAATATTTTTTCTTCCTCCCTGTGTGACAGTGACATTTTATGTTAATTTCATCTGCTCCTTGAGCTCTCAGAGCCAAAACATTCTGTGGGAGGCAGAATGATGTCATTTTAGTCATAGCATAATTTTTCAGCTGCTAGAACAAGACATATTGTGGCATATTCTTCAGTACTTTTAAAAAGTAGTGAAATATAAACTTAAGGTGATATATTTATGCATGAGGGGGTTACACTGCCTTTTTCAGTTTTTAGAGCTAAATAGCAGGTTTAAAGTAACATCATTCCTCCTCCACCAAACATTTTTGCTTTGAAGCCTAGGGAGACAAAATAACCTTGACCAAGTAATATGATTTCCAATTGCTGTAACTGCTGGAAGGTAACTCTTGAAGTATGAATTTTATTTCGCATTCGAGTCAGGTGCTTAACTTAAATGTCATCTAGAAGAAACTGTCCGTAGGATAAATTGGTCATTTTTTTAGAAATTTGAAAATAAAATGTAAGGAAAATCACTAAATTCTTGTAGAACACATTAGAACTAGCAATCATCACAGAGGATAGATTAAACAACTGATGCATTACTAGCTCTGTGTTGAAGCCAGGGAAAAGAACAAAACCAAGCAGTCTGTCTAGTCAGATTTTCAACAGAAACACAAAAAAATCATGGTTTCTACTTTGGATTAATCCAGAAAATATTCCAAACAAGTAATAGAGTAATGAGTGGTGATTAGGAAATGCATTTTGAACTTAATTTGCATTTTGAACATAACTGTCTTATGCAGCAAGGGAGGCATGATCTGTAAAGTCTGGCCATTTCTCTTTCTTCTTTCTTGTAGTGTCCTCACACTCCTGGAGTACAAAAGAAAAGATAAGAATAGGCAGGTAGACAGTAAAAAAAAAAAAACCACAAACAACCCCCTCTTTTCTGAATTCATATATTGTTTTTCTGTTTCAGTTGTAGGGAACGAATTTTCATGTAAGACTCAGCTTCCTAATGCAAAAAGATGTGTTAGTAGTGGGACAGGGGAATATTTACTGTCTTTATTATGTATTTCGAAAATGATATGCTACCTGCAGATTGACAGAATACACTCTGAGATCCAGGAATCATCACAACTCTTTGAAGCATTAGTGTTTCTTTGTGCTCAGGGATATTAAAACAGTCTCTCTTGTTGACTGTTATGAGAAAGCCACTGAGTCAGAGGGTTTTACTTAGAAGTTCTCTCCTTTCCAGTGTACCTGCTCTGCAATGTCTAAATTTAAAAGAAAAAAGTAAAAATAAAAACAAAACCCACCAACAAACAACCCACAAAAAAACCCCCAACCCCTAAAATGGTGGTAACTTTTGTAAATTTAAACACAAGACTATTACAAATACCATGTTTTGTATAAAAAGATAATGCTGTTTTACTTGAGATGACCACAAAATTTTGACTACCAAATATTCTCTTTTACTAGTAATATAATGCCAATGCTAAATATTTTCTCTTAGAGATTTGTATAGGGTATTCTTTCAATTAGAAACATATCTGATATGATAACTCAGAATGATCTCCAATTACTCTTGAGTATAGTTAGGGATTAAAAAATGGTGTACGTCTTCTTTCACAGAGGTAGATGTTACACTTCTATGTACAAGGCTGAATCACATTGCTGTGGGGGTTTTTTCCCGTCTATTTGAACTAATAATGATTCAGAACAAAATTTTGATTTTCAACTATGGTTCATTTAGAAATCTAAATCTGGATCCACATAATGCTTAACTATGATATTTGAAATCCTCTTTAAGTCTATACCTTTCCACAAGAGAGTCCAGTGGAAATATATTCAAAATTATTAAATTCCAGGAACCTAACTCTTTGTAACTGAAATTTCATGTCATCAATTCCTAGACAATAATATGTTTAAAATGGAAGGGTCATTCAAAATAACAACAACAAAAAAATCTCTAGTTATTGAAAGTATGAATGTTTCATAGAATGCATAATTATTACCTGTAGCTTACATTTTTCTCTGATAAAGTGTCACACAGACTATATACTAATGGGTAAACTGTACTCACTAACCTTTAAATACTTTACCCTTTTGTACAAAGACTGAGCATTATTAGGTAATGAAAGAGTGTATGAGAAAGTAGTAGATTATTTATGATAGAAACAAAATGAAACTAATGGGACAAGATTTGAAAGCTGTGATGCATGAAAGGTGCTATAGAGACAGCTTTGGCACCATGACAAATAAAGATAAAGACTCAGTGGGAAGCAACAGTGTGAACATGACTATGAAGAAGAAAGAATAGATTTACTGAATGAATCCTTACCATCTGGTGTTTATTTAATACACAATGAAGGTCAAATGGCTAGTGATCCCTTTTTCTATAGTCCAGTGACCAAAAGAATGGGAGGAATCAATGAATTTATCAATATGTCTGTAAATGTTTTAACATATGATCTGATTGAGTCAATATTATTGGAGCAACATGTTCATTACTATTTCAGATATGGTTTGGAAAAGGCTCTATGGACAAGAAGTGCATTCATTTTTTAACTCAGAAGTTCTATCAAAATTCGCATCACTGTGTAAAAGCAGATGCACTTAAAGAAATAGCATGTATCTGGTAACACTCAAGAAGCTTCCAAAACAAATTTATGGCTTGCAAGTCAGAAAAGGGGTTAGTTGGTGCTAAGCTCTGTAAAATATTTTCCTCCTTTATTTCATTCTTTCCTTTTGTTTCTGCTAGACTGAATACACATCTGTTTTATGGAATTATACTACAAGGACTTATTAAAGTTTAGTGAAATAGGTTTATTAGGCATTGTATGCAAACAGCATACACTAAGAGTAAATCTTATATATATTTAGCAGTGTTATTCTACATAACATTCTGTCTTCTTGGAGGTTCTAGTCATTCTATATTTTCCTTCTCTAAGGAAAAATATATATTCCATAATATTTACCCATACTATAGTGCAACTACTCTTTGTTGACTGGAGTTCTCTTACCTAAAATTTAGGTTTCCAAAAATTAAGAATACAAGAGTTTTTTTTTTTTTAAATAAGCCTTCAAATGGTTAAAAACATCAACCTCCAAAACAGACAATGTTAAAAGGTGTTATTTAAGACTGTATACATTAAAAACATCCTTCAAACAATGCCTTAAAAATTTGGAAAGGAACTAACTTGGTGTTTACAAATTTAACCACTGGAACTCTTGACTCCTGTTTTCATCTCTATTCTTCTTTTCTTTGCTGCCCTCTGAGTAATTTTTCTTTTTATTTAACCATTTTCAATGTAGGTATAATAACAAATATGACACAGAAACATAGTAGGTCCTCTTTTTTTATAATAAATCTTGATATATTTAAACAGAAAAAATGTACATGCTACTTTAGCAGTGACCTCATTTCTGATGAACAAAAATCTCCAAAGAATCTTCCTTTTAGTTAGAACTTTAATAATCTTGAATTAAAATTACAATGTAGATTTTAGTATGACTTTTCATTATTGTAGATATATATTGTGGCAAATAATTCATAGTTAACCATATACACAAGCTATCTGATGTTCTACCCTTCTATTTCACAAATTAAATTTAGGTCTCATTTGTGTCATATTTTAACTCAAAAATTATAAATACAAGAAAACTAGAAATAGCAAATAGGTCCTGCCCCCTACTGGTGAAAATCCCACTCTAATTAATTGGATTTCTGGCAATGGGCAGCTTGCATGGTAACCCATAGGGTACCTCTATTTTAGGGTATTGACAAAGTTCTTAAACAGGCAAGATTAAAAATGCAGATCCAAATATGAATCATTCCTCTATTAAAATCTGAAAAGTTTAATGAAACAAAGCCTACGAAGATCTTAGAAATTAATTTGAGAGACGTGGAGAAAACTCAAGCACCGACTACTTACCAAATGCCTTCCTCACTGTTAATTGTCTCTTATCCATCCTCTTCCCCTCTACCTATTTTAGATTACCATGAGGGAATTAACCTATAATGTCTCTTTCACTGAAAAATGACTGATACCACTTATCATCTATAAAATCTACTAGTCTGTGCTGAGATCAGCCAAGAGATGAATGCTGTATGTTCATCTAGTTTCTCAAGTCCAGTTAAACACATTTTTTTACCTTAAGCCACCTCTCAATGCTTCTGATGGACACATTCTCCACTTGAGTATAACTAGGATGCTTCTTGGACAATCAATCAAATCTCTTTTTCTATTCTTTTTTCTTTTTTTTCCTTGCTCTCATTTTATCTGGATAACATATTTTTCTCAGGAGCCAATTCAGGATAAGACAACTGTGAGATATACTTTTAATTATCTTGATATGATTAATTCTAGGTTCTCTATTAAAGCACCATGCCATGTTTGACTCAGAAAAACAGAACAAAAGCCTTTTTTTAATCACCAAAGGAAGATAATAGTTTCATAAGCTCTCTTCTTGAAAGACCTGGAATATTTACACCCAAGAAAGTCCAAGTAAATTTAATGAATTCTCTTTTTCCTATCCTCCATTCACATATGCTTTCTGAAACATTCACTGTTCATCAGCACATGTAGCTAACTCTTCTCTTGTTACTATGTTGAGGAAGACACAGTTAAGGATCTGATTTTACAATGCTCCTACCTGTTCCAGGGGACTAGCTTACGGGATGAGAAAAGATAATGAAGCACAAGGCAAGATATATAATTTTATGTCTTTTTTCCTAGTGAGAGCTTTCAGGACTAATGGTGAAAGGCAGTTCACAAAATGTCATCTGTTCACACCTTATTACTTCAAAGGTAAGATGTGCAAGAACAGAGGGTGTGTAGGGTAAAATCAGGCCCAAACTCAGAACCCCTCTTACTGTTCCTCCTTGGAACCTCAGTGACTCATAATTTCACTTCTGCTGCAGAAAGGTAGATATCTCTGCTTGTTCCTTTGCAGTATTATATGCCAGCAACATATTTCAGCTCAATCAACAAATTTCAGTGTCAGCAGCAGGTGACAGGTTTCTTGTTCTTAAGATTGTCCTAATGACACTTTCTGTTGCTGTTGCTTAGGTTTATGTTTATGCAAGTGCTGTGAATGTGAGGTGTTAATCAGCAGCTCTAATTACTAGGGTGGAATGAACATTCTAGGATTCTGTTCATTTGGTTTTCATAAACAAGGTTTACCTGAGGCTTTGTTCACACAGAAATGAATTCAAAATGATAGAAAGCCTGCCTATACTGCCTTGAAAACATCTTTAATCTATGTGGTCCCTTGTTGATAATTTTAGGTGGAAACTGGATGTTTTTCATCGGAAGAAAAAGGGAAAATTAGTAGTCACTGACATAGAAAAAGCTTCTCGAGATTAGTTTAATTCCTATCTCATTTGAGTAGCATCTCCTCCACCAATAGTTTAGGGGCCAAGGAAGATTTGGAAAATCTGGTAAGCTAACAACCCCATAGCCTTGGCCACTCTACAGTAATGAATAGCGAAAAATGGTCTTGGGAAAAACTCCCATGGATATGGAGATTGAATAGGTATGAAGAATTGCTGAAAAATTTAAAATCTGGCACAGCTTTTATAGTCTGTGATGGAGAAATCACACTGTGTGTTCAAAAAAAACAGCATTACTAATCTTGAGTGTACTTTTGTGCCTTTCTAAAACAAAATTCAGCTTATTATGAATACGGTGCTTTAATGATTATGTAGGAATTCACAAATACATTTATTGTGAATGCAGCATCTGTGTTTTGCACATTAAATATAATATAGATAAGGATTTATTAAATATTTCCACAAGGTCCATATATTTAAAAACATATCTCCAGACATGCTGTTTGGTTTCAGAACTATTTCAATGACTTAGTACATGAGAAGAAACAAGTGTATATTGAGTTGAGTGAGAGTAAATCCCAAAGATTATAAATATATTAGTACATATTTGGTGTGTGTGATTATTATCATCTTTAATGCAGTAGCGAAACACTGCAAACTTGTAAGAAGCTCTACATTTCTGGATTGTCAAAAAATAGAAACACAGCTTTTTTTTTTTCCTTTATTTCTTCCAAAAAAATGAAGAAAAGGGTGCAAAGGAAGAGTCTTCTAGGAACTAGGAACGCCAACTATATTGTCTATATGCATCCCAGCAATACTTTACAATCAAGTGCTGTAAATGACTATATTTACAATGTACCGGGTTCTCCTCATTATCCTATTTTCTATGATTGTAAGTCTGAAGTATGGGCTGACTAGACCTGGGATACACTAGGACACCTACAGGAAAATGATACTCTCCTTTTGTTGCAAGAAGAAAGATTTGTCACTGGTGTCTTCCTTACTTCCCATTGTAGTTTTTCAAACACATTCTCAGCATCTGCTTATGCGGAACCCTAAATCTCTTCAAATCATTACCACCAGTCACATATCTGCTTATTCTACCAATCAGCACTATAAAAAATGTGGGTATCATATCCATATAAAAATGAGTCTGAATATTTTGAACCATCATATCCAAGCTGTTTATTACTATTTTTACTTCCTTAGTGCTGAAGATGATAAAGAACACCTTCCTCTTACTACAGACTTCTATCTGCTTCTCCCACTTTGACTCATGTGTTAAAAGGGGTTTTTTTATCAGCTAAATTAGTAACCAGATTTATTCTTTATACAAATTATTCAGATGAGGTAACATGTTTCTTGCATGGCGATTAGTGCACTTACATTTTATTCACATGATCAAATTCCAGGACGAAACTCCATTCTCTTGAACCCCTGTTCGATCATCCCACAGGATTTATAAACCACTATCCTGCAGAGTTTTGGTTTAGCACCACTGGCATCCATTCTTTGAATATTGTCTTCAGATATGTGTTACACTTAGGGCCACCAAGAATACTCGGAAAGGATCCTTTCACATAATAGCAGCTCAAGGTCTCTTTCCAAGCCTTCACAGAGCAGGAACTATGAATCTTCCCGACAGCCAGAACAAGAAAAAGTACTTCACTCCCTTTCCTACTCCGGTCTTACAGTATCCAAAAACATTCGTAAGATATATTTTTTTTTTTACCTGATAAAATTAGTATGACATTCACTTACTTCAGTTCAGAGTAGAAGAATCCTTATAATTACATAACTGTTTAAACAACCCACTTCCTCACATGCTGATGGTATTGAATGAGCTTATATATGTTATAAATGAGACTAGATCACAGATCACAAGTCCCTATTAGCACCACAGCCTGAAAATGTCTTCCTTCACTTCTTCCCTTTCCACTGTTAAAACTCCAAATGCTATTAATTATTCTCTCACTACCTTACACTTCCCACTTGACAATTCTATGCATTTTGTATTTAGTACATTAATCTAATGAAACTTCAATGAATATTTATTTTTGTTGACCTTATTTTAATTATTTTTCTATTAAACAGAAGCAATAAAGCAACAAACAGCAAGTTTTTTTGTCATAGTTGTGAAAGAAGACAAATTCAGATATTTTCTCAGAGAACCAGCCACTATCTTATGCTAGGAATTACCTTTCTCAAGACAATTATCTTCTAAATGACTTCCTGCAAAGATCACTCCCTTTCTCTGTAGCTGAAATCAATTCTTTTTTCAGATAATGTAATAAGACTGAATGCCCAGAGAAGTTCATTTCTATTTATGTTTCCATACTATAATATTCTACAATATATAAATGCCTTTATATTAATTCAAGGCGGAATTACACATTAGAGCCGCCAAAAGAGATAAACTGGCCTTCACCTCTGCTTCATTCTTGTCCATTTGCTGGACCTTGAGTTTTACAAGCTCTGCTTTGAGTTGATTCAACTCTCCAGCCTGGCAGAAAACGAACCCAACAAAACAAGTGTGAAAGTCTTCTGCCAGAGTGGGGAGCAGATTTGGTCCGGTGCAAGATTCATAAGTGTCAGAGCTGATGAAAAAGGGATATTGCACGGTACTGGTGGGAAGTTTTTTTGCATGTGTGCATGTCTTACAATAGCAGTTTTAACATATTAATTTAGTCTCACTCTGTGTCTCTCTTTAAACTGAGGTAAACAGTAGTGGTTTCCAGCAGAGCAAATAACATCAACATTTGTTTTTATGTAGTTTAAATAAAATAAATTGCAGTTGTTAAGAGATCTTGAAGTGTGACATATACTTTTATTTAGACAATCACCATTTATTTTCAGCCAAAAGGCAGATGAATTTCTTCTAATATTAATTTTAAGATTTTACTATGAAGCCCTAGAAGATTCATTATGGCAAGCAGTTTCATTAAGAACATGTCCTGCACCTGAGATAATTTATTTTGAAGAGGTCTGAAGTGACTTAGAACAGAAATCACACTGAAAATTAAAAGCTGAATCTCTGTTCAAAACAAACCAAAACTGTATTTAAGAACTTGCTTCCAGGAATGTAAGGTGTCTATGTAGGTAGATGACCACTCAGTTGTTCTAAAGAGCAGGGTGGATGATATTCTGTTATCAAGTCAAATACCAAGCAGGCAAAGATAACGCCTAATTTTAAAATTCCTTCATCAGCATTAGTCAAGGATTAAAAAAAATATAAGCATGAAACATCTCTGTAGGCTTCACAAAAGTATTTCCTAATATTTCCCTTTCCCGGAGTTTTGGGTCTCAGACTCATCAGAAACTAAGTTTCCATACCTTAACCTGTTAATGCACATCAATTGATACATGTAAGAAAACACCATCTGTGCAATCTTATTCATGTCAGTTGTGAGGTAATTCAACCTAAAATTCTTTCACTGAATAGACACATCAACAGACACTATAATCAGAGCTGGAACGCACATAGTCACTTACCAAATAGAACAAAATTCACTCTGATTGAGCCCTTAAGGATTTTCAGACTTTTATTAAATATCGGATACCCCATTGTCACGTAAATATTTAGCTCTTAGCTCCTATGCAGCATTATATGTAGATAAATTCCAGGCTAACTGCCCAGCTAGCCAGTTAGACAAAATATGACCTTGGAGACAGCAACTCTCACAATAACCAGACCAATTATTATTAATGTAATTCTTGAATCTGATACAATTTCTTTTCCTTTTATTTTTCTCTAAATTGAGTACAGTATTAGTGACTACAGCTAACAGAAAATGAGCAAAACTATATTAGTAGAACAGTATGTCTAGTTTCTGGTTGTAAGAGATCTTCAAGTTACACTAGCAGCTCCAGGGAGTAATATGATAATTGACAAAAGACAAGACACTGAGGAAGATGTCTGACTTCTATAACAAAGGTATCTTTATTTGATGTTTATTAAAAGCAATTCAGATGTTCCTAGTTAGATTTAACCATATATATATATACACACACACATATATATACACACATACACACTACATCTAAAAAGTCTTCATAAAATGCAGTTCTGCATTCTCATATATAAGCACCTTCATTAATATAAGGACTGTTCTATGAAAATGGACAATTCAAATGAATTAAATTGCATTCAAAAGACCAAACAATCAATGTAAAGTGATTGATATATATGGACAAAGAATATGAAGAGAAAACATTTTCATATTTTGAATTAGATATTTTGCCGTATTAATACAGTCCAATAAACTTTGCTGAAAAAGTTCAGAAGAATTAGTCAAACCTAAGCTGCAAGACTATCAGATCCAATACGCCTTTGAAAATAGAGTTGAGGAGAGCTATCTCTAGAGCTGACAGAACAATGTAGTTCCCAGGAGAGCTCCTCAGAAATCCCTTCTTGCATCACCCTGGAAAGTAATAAATAATTTTAAAGAATATACAGTCTATATTTCCTCTTTGTGCTCTCTTTCTTTCTTTTCCTACTTACACATAGCCTGCTTTATCTGCAGGATTTTGATGACTTGTCAGAGACACTCAGATGTATTTGGAGAAACATTGCCCCAGCAAAAACCCTCATCAAATAGAGATAACAGATGGAAATGAGACAAACAATTTCCTAATCTAAGCAGGCAAATTCAGGATTTGGTTTACAGTAGAGGGAGATGGGACATTTGATGAATTCACCCACTGCATTCTTCTGTGAAAGCTTGACACGGGCTCTCCCGAAGCGATTTAATTTTCATTAGCACAGTATTGTTAAATGAAACATGCAGAATATGCTGGCCTCCAAATCATCTGTGTATGAAAACAGCAAGAAACAAGAAATTTCATAGGATTCAAACTTCCCCTTTATTGTAGCAATACTTCTCACAGACAAAATGATGTATCTAATTTTTGTATGCTGTGTTAAAACTTTGTTCTCCACTAAAAGAAAAAATATTGGCCACAGTGCATACTTCACTTGACTTATTTTTTTAAAGGTCTTAACTTTTAAATGGAGAAAATAGAAGCTCTTTGTTTTGTAAAATGTTTGGTTTCCCTGGCATCCTGTACTGTAACTTTTTTCTTTAAGAGTATCAGAAGAAGTTGAAGAGGAAATTATCAAATTGCTCTTATATTTTGTGCCTGATATGATCTGTACCTGGATCTGAAGTTCTGAATTATCACAGCAAAGCCCGACTGAAATTCCCTAACCTTACTGTTTCTGAATTGGTTCTTATATCTGCATACTAAAACACTTCATCTTATTTCAAGATAACTGGGCTTGCTGATGGAGAATGTGTCTTGGGAGCCACAATGAAAGGCTATCACAGAACTGAACGCACTTGGCTGATTCCATCTGAATTTTTAGGCAAAGCTAAATCAAAACCCAGGTCTCTGAGGGTGGGTTTGAGAAGCAAGCAAGCACAAAAGATATTGCAAATTAAATTCACACTTCTGAAAATACAGTGGGTTTATGCAAAAGAGTTAAACCAGAATATATCTTTTTTCCTGTTCACTTTTCAAGTCAAAATGAAAGTACCTGAAGAATTTCTTCAAGACCTGTATTTACCTAAAATATACCGGTGAAAAATAAGAGTAGTTTCAAAGTAGTGAAAAAATTATAAAATAATATTAATTATTGAATTGGGAAAGCAGTGTTCCAAACAGTGAAAGTAATGTGTACCAGATAAAAATATTGGCATTTTTCATTATCATTCTTGAAGCCAGAAAACCTTTTCTTTTTGGAATTTCTGAACTGACACAAATGTCTTTAAAAAGGGCAATTAGTGACAAGTGACTATGAAGAACCCTGTGTTGAGAAGCTGAGCCTAAGCCTCTTGAAGATTCTCCATGTAAACAAGTCAGACCACATCACTCATTATCCCTCTTTTGTTTACTGGGAGAAAAGTTCAAACTATTTAATGAGAGGATTACCCATACTTCAACTCCATTGAAAAAGATTAATTGATATTTTCCTGTTAGGGGTTTAACCACTTGGATTTGGCCTCATATCCCCCATTGTTACTGATGCTGTGATCAGCAGAGCAAAGTTGCTTAAAGGTTAGACAAACTTCGCAGCATAAATTACACAAACTAATTTATGTTAAAGTTTGGTGAGCCTCTAAGCCTGAAGAGCTTCTATTAACTCCTCAGGTGTTTAGAAAAAATAGCTGCTAAAAAATAAGATCATTTATGGACAAATGTCTAATCTTTACACAGAATTTTATAGCATATTGAAGCATTTGGATTCAGTATAGCAATTGTGCTACTATAAGAAAAATATGTAACATTCAGTAAAGTCAGTAATGCTAGTATTATTGACATTTCATTTTAATGTGCTTGTTTTCTAATTACATTTAGGATGTGGGGGAGCAGGGCCATGAATCTCAAAATATATTTTTTCTTCAAAGCTTTAAAATTTTCCAAAAAATGAGTGTCTTGTGGACATATGGCTGCATATTTGGATAACACCATTTGCATTTTCAAACTTGCAATATTTTTAACCACTCATTTGGCTTTTGCTTTCAGAAAAGCAGACAGTTAGTGCATTCATTTGAAATGATTTAGTCTCTTTAACTCTTTAAAAAGACAAGAAAGGAAAGTATATTCATGAATCATTAACATATATGTTTGTATTTATGCTTGAAAATGTAAACTGATAATCTGATATAGATTTATTCAGTAAAAAAACCAAAGATCTTGTAAATATTAGATATTCATAGATATTAAGAGGAAAGTAACACCATAAAACACATAAGATATAAAGAGAAAATGTTAGCATTAGGAAAAAAATTGTAACAGTTAACCTAAATGGAAGCAGTTAGGACACAATTACAAAGGTTTTGATCCTACAAAGAAAGTATGTTTTAAATAAAACTGCTGCAGATATCGTCTCTCAAAAAACAACATTCCTCTTTCTTCTAGTGCCTAATGAATATGCATATTTACAATTATTTATTCTGCTTCAAAAAAGACTTTGACTCTGTATTCTGTTCGGTAGTGGAAAAAGCATGATATCTACTAATAAAAAAACCAAGATGGTTGACAAAAAAACACTTTTCCAAAATACAATATACAAGTATTTTCAAAAGCAACAGATGAAGGAAATGAGAAAATGTCAAAGGTTCTTACAAGCAAGATAGAAGAATATATTTTAAAATATGCTGCAAGTGAAATGGTAATGGAAAATTAATAATTTTGAGTCAATTTTAAGGTACATAAAAATATATATCAAAAATTTGGGTAATTTTAGTTTCTCCAGACTGAAAAAAGTGTTATTATAAATTATAGCTTTAAAAGTCTTGTGATACAGTGTCCAGATGTTTGATGAATAAAATAAAATAAAAAAACCCTAATTTTAAAACGTTGGCGTAGACAATTCCAGCTATTTCATAATACTCATCTTTAATGTACAGATTCTAAACTCTATATATGCTAAAATATGCAATAGTCTGAAATTTGTAATATTGTGCATACATTTGGACATATTGCAGACATATTTGGACATATTGTGGACATATTTGGAATATTTCAGTTTTTTTCTTAATTGACATACTATATGGATACTTTTATTTTCAAGAAACAGCAATCTGCTTCATTTTGAATTATTTTTTTAATGTGTATATCTAATTATTACTTATTTATTAATTTCAGCAGAAGTTTAATTAATTAGCAGCTGATGCAAAGTATGACAAAAGTAAATACAAGCACTTACATTACTTCTGATATTGAACAAGTACAAATTTTATTGACCCCTAATCCTGACAAATGTAGTTAACCTTATTGATTAACTCAAGCACTGAAATAGAGTGAAAAATGTTTTACCACAAGACTCTATAGTATGACCACTCTGTCAGCTATTTCAGCCTTCAAGACTTAAATGCACAGCCTACATTGAACATATTGATTTTCCTAAATAGTCCTCCTATAATAAATACTAGATTATCACTGCAAGTCTCTGCAGACATGTTAGGTGATCACAGAATGGAGCTGTAATCAGAGGAAGTTCTGTGAAAGACAATCTTTCTTTATTCTCCTCCTCTGAGAAATTAGGTACAGAGGAAACAAGGGACAGCAGAAATCACTCTAGTTGTTCCTATAAAGTCTGCTCTTAGATTATGAAATACATCATCTTAGCACTTAAGCTTTCATCCTTCCAAAGGCAAAAGTTTTTGGAAATGTGTATAAATGTACTTCGTAAATAACATCATTCCTACATTTTTAAAACTACTCTAATGCCAAGTTAATGTTTAAATTATGTAAGATATAGATGAAAAACACTTATAAAGACAAAACAGCTCATTTAAACTGACTGTAATAAACCTTCCTTTAATTTAAGATAAATAGAATCAATACATACAATTTTTTTAAAAATCTGGTTATTTGTTGGCCACATTAGAGCTTATGTTTTTGTTATCTTGACACAGGATTATTTTTAGAATATAATTTGCTTTTTTTAATGCTATGAGTAATAATTAGATCTGTAAAAAAATAAAGAAGAAGACAAAGGGTTATCGGCCATGACATTTTCTAGCCTGAATTATAAGCCCTTTTTCATTTTTTGAAAATTTCAAATGTACCTTTATTTGCTATGAAAGACAAGACAAAACCAGAAGGAACAGAAGACTTTAACAAAACAGAAGACAGATGTCCAGAAATTATCAATTGCTAAAGCACACAGATTGTGATTAAATTTTAATGTGGCTTTTAACTTAAGTAAAGATTTTGCTTATCGAAGAGAAAGAATCCCAGAGAAAATATTGTTATTGATTTCATCATTTTAGATGTAACTGATCCCTTAAGTAATTTTTCTTGGTTTCAGTGTCAATTTTTAAGTGTCTTCTTAGACTTAGGAAATCATTAGAGGGCATGTTCATTTAAAATTCTAAGTCTAATGCATAAATCGTTCTCCAGTGGACTCAAAGCCACATCTGTTGAAAACAAAACAAAGCATTCAATGTGCTGAGTAAAATCAAAACATAACAGTAGAATGGTAAGAGAGAGTTAAATTAAGCAAATTAAATGGCATGCAAAAGTTTTCAATTGATTTAGAAAACGATTGTATGCTTTTAAAAAATATATTGATTATCTTTAATGCTTTGAGAAAGAAGGCATAATGTGTACTACAACAACATGACAGTCTCACATATGGTGAAATACATGAATTGTGCACATAGCTTTTTAGTAGACCTGTATCAGGACAGAGGTTGCCCATTTCATATAAGCAAGAGGCAGTGGCTTGGTTTGTTGATTATTTTTTTTTTTAAACAAATAGAAAGTGAATTATGATGTTGCCACATTGATAAAGAAGCAGTCCTGATTGTTCTGTCAATAAAATTAATTGCTAAAATTGAGGAGCCATAATAGCCACTATCATGTTCTGATGTTTCATAAATATTTAACTGTGTAAGACTCCTGAGGTCAAAAGGGCTAATTCCGTTTAGTTTCCTGAATAGTCATGCAAATTTGACTATTTAGAAAGTGAAGTGAATAATAATGACAGACCTTTATATATAGTGTTCTTTGATACAGACATGCTGTCTCTTTTTACTCCATAGATTTAAAGTAGCCTTTTTGAAAATAACCCTTGATGATTTTTCATAGAGAGTTCTGCTAGAGTCTAATATCTGCTCCTTTAAGCTTAACTTAACGTCTTGTAAAAGGCAAAAGTAGCCATGAAGCTAAAATGTTTTGTAACATCTAAAACAATTCTCAACATATTTCTTGGCAAATTCTACATGTAAAGCCCATATGAAAAGAAACTACCACCTCAGTCCTCTTTTCAGAATAATGAATTAATCCACACTTCATAAAAAGTTCTAGACTTTGAGAAGTGGATGGATAAATATTGGTCCCATTAGAACATTATTAATGTTTAATTATTAATACCAGTCTTTTCTGATCCTGCAGCATTCCTGTCCTCCTGTCCTCCCTCCACTGATTATTCTTTGCTTAAAATCCACCTTGTCACACTTTTTCCTCTACACTTCATTAGAGCTGTGAAACTAGAATTGTGCATAAAACTGGTGTTGACCATGGTCCAGTGTGAGTTTCACGGAAAATTCAAATATATCAAATGCATCCCATTGACAAAAGTCACAGAACATTTTTTTGACATTCTTTTTGCTTGCACATGGTCTTTGTTATTATAGCTTGCATTATGTAAAGGGTCCCTGAATGTAGCTTGTTCCTACTTACTTCTTCAAAACTCATGACTAATCAAAATTATAATTTGTAAAATACAATATGTCCAAAAAATAGAATAAAGAAAACAAAGAGTAATCATGCTAGCTTAGATTGAAAGCTTTCACTACACAAAAGGGTAAGCAGATGCCTTAATGGGTCAAATGAGAGAATGAGAGGAGTTCAATCTTTTCCACTACACACCTTCTCTATGCTCTACTCTTGTGGCAAAGAAGTAGTAACCCATCTAATTTTCTTCCAGTTCTACATGTCAGCTTCATGAACTAGTAAATACATTTCACCTCTGAATATGAAATGAGAAAAATATGAACTAAAACCCAAAGAGGAGCAATCACGATTAACACAAAAACCATTCAGGTTCAAGGATTTGCGAGAAACATTGCCTGAACACAAAAGACAGTATAAAGGCATTATCAATGCAGTATTTAGAACAATGTAGCTGTTTTATTTTTCCATTACAGAAAAACATCATGGACTTTGGTGTGGTACATGTTGATTAATACTGTGCCTCTAATGACAACTGCAGTTATTTAATACATGCAGCCACTATGCAGCAATGCAATGAGGAGCGTTTTAGACTCTGGTAATGCTCAAGCTCTGAATGGCAAGAGTGGTTTACGGGAGGAGTTCAAAAAGCACATGAAAGCAAAACAAAATCAGCTAACTCTCCAAGGCAAGACGTCTGTTATGTGTCTGATATTTAACTCAAAGCCTCTAGTGGCATTTTCTTTGTGTAAATTAAACATCTCTGATGTGACTATATTACAAAATAAAACATCATGAATAACTCTTGCATCTCTGGAGCTCCCTCTCCTGTTTACGGTCAGCAGCCAGCCTTCTCTGGTTCCTGTTCAGGTAACTCTGACACTTACAGATCTAAACCATGTTAGGCCATGTGATCTGACTTTCACAGATTATAGAAATTTTTTCCAACAGTGTCTCTACTGGAATTTAATGACAAAAGTTTGCATGCCAATATCTACTGACATTTGTATAGAAAAGAGTGAATAAGATTCATTGCACCATAGAACCATCTTGAAAAATTACTGAGGAACCTTCCAAAAAGACATGTATGCGAATGCCCATAACAGAATTGAAAACTGATCTCAGGCAGACACAGTAGTTGAGGTTTTTAAAAATTTTAATGTTTTCTTCAGAAAATTTAACTAGATGTTGCTTACTACTCAACAGTTGGCCTAAATGTATCTGTTGTTCCATTACCGATGAGGGATATAAGACCTATTTTGAGAGCTGCTCGACATTTTCCCTCATGTGGTTACTTTCAGTTAATTGTAACTTTGCCAGACTAACTGTTTCAGGCTGTAATTTCTCATGCTGATTGTCTAGTTTAGGCTGATAATTTTGAAAAAAAATTAAACTAGAACCATTTTACCCCTTTCCAAGAACAAGGATATTGAAAAGACATCAATTTCTCGTAATTTCAACTCATTTACTACATGCTGTTCTAAATGTCACATACTAGACTCATACTACACTTCTGCACTAACACAGGAAAAAATGGTGGTCCCTACCCCAAGAAGCTTATATTCCAACTGTCAAGTGGGAAACAACCCAGGTCTAAAAACCAATGAAGAAATACATGGAAACAAGGAAACACTATTGGACACTGTGATAGGCAGTGTCAGCAGAACACCAGGAATCTAAACTCTGTTTATCTCATTTCAGTCTTCAAAAATGGGTGCTATCACTCTTATCTCTGCTATAAACCAAACAAAAATAACTAACGGACTAACTAACTAAATAATAATGCTAGTAGATGAATGCTGAGAGAACATGCTGGTTTGTTTTTTTTCTTTAAAACAAATATGGAACAGTTCTCTGAAAGGAAAACAGAATACTAAATCACACCACCATTGTATGTGCAACTGTGCTGTTAAGAAGACTGCACATACCTACCTGCAATGCAGTAAGCTACAGAAATTGACCTGTCCAAAGGATTTTCAATGCTTCGCTTGCTGCATGAGTTTCTGGTTTGAGATTATTTAAGTGAATCACCTTGCTTTGGGCAGGCAGACATTTTGCAAAATTCTTGTAAGTTCCGCAGGAGTGCCATAGACCTTTCTAAAAAATTTGGCTTTTTATTTAGGAAAACTATCCAGAGCAAGTTCAGCATTATGAATTTCTGTCTTCTCATGAAGTGAAACTTGTTCCACAAAATCTACTTTCATCTTTCAGTTAAACTACTGTCTGATGCAACTGTGCTTCACACATAACTAAATTTCAACTCCAAATTCAGATGTTTTGAGCTGTGTCAGACATAGTTATGCTATATCCTGATCGAATATCTGTTTCATTTACAACGATAACAAAGTGTTCCTTGCTTTCTCAAACATATATTTAAGGAGGAAAAATATTTTGTTGTCTACTCAGATTATTTCTGGAGTGTCAATTGGAATTGGAGCCGCATCGGGTTGAGTGCTATAAAAGCGCACAGTAAAAGCAAATCTTTGAGTCAAAGCACTTATATGCTAGTTTGTATGAATAACAAAACGGTGAGAGAAAAGAAGAGAAAAGTCTAATTTTTAAAATAAAGACAAATGTTTGGATTTCCTAAATATTAGATCACTCTGCCTACTGCTTTCAGTTAAGTCCGTTATGGGGATTTACGCTTTACTACTTCTGCTGCAGGAACACATTACTCTATCAAAGAAAATAAAACCTTGTTTGCAAAGTTAATTTACATAAACAAAAATAACACTTTACATTCCTAGCATTAATCCTAGGGTGTGATTTCTAGAAATTCCTAAATTCTCCAGTTTCAGAATTTTCTAAGAACAATTCTGGCAATATTTTTGAAGGTAATTTGCTCTAATCCAGTGATTATCTAGTAGAGCCAGAATTAACTAAAAATTCTAAGTTTTTAAAAGAACTGAATTAAACTAGTCATCTGAGTAAGGAAATAATTCCTGAGCAAAGAGAAAATTATTTTGCTCAGTACTGGAACTTCCAGTCCTTATCAGGTTTGAGCAGACGATTGTAGGAACTATGAGTTCCTTTAAGATTCCTTCTCTCACCCCAAAAGTATCACATTTCCTTTTCTTTAGAAAGCCTGTTTACATGTGCTAATATTCCTCTCACTTGTTACCTTCCTTTTAATACACATCTATGGATTTCAAGTGTGTAGACTGACTCTCATGCAATACTATGAAGAATGGATGTACATAAAAGGTTGTGATAGATCTCAGGCATTGTGAAAATAGCAATAAGATAATATCTTTGTTTTCAGAACAGCTTGCCTGTAATATTCTACCAGTAATATTTTAGTAGGGCAATGGATGAACATATCAGTTTAGATTAATTTGTATAATGGCACATTTAAGAGACTGACTTTTTGAAGTTTGTTCCATCTCCACGTGTAATTTTTGGCTCCAGCATAATCACTGCCGTACTGTCTTCTTGCACATGGTAAACTAGCCATCTGGATAGTGTGTCAGCATTAATGTTTTCACACCCTCAGCTTCCTGTGCTAAATGAAGTCAAATTCTTGAATTATGGCAGCCCACCTGCACATAATTTTTTCCATAGCCTGTGACTACAACTTTTCTTCCAGAAGCATACAACTAAATATTAGTATTCTGAAAACTGTGAGGTAAGTTTCAAAGGTCTAGGAGTTACCTGCACTTTGAATTGCCCATGGAGAGAGGACTGACAAGACTGTAGCCTAAAGCCAAGAAGGATTCAACATCTCTTGTGAGCCCTTACAGGTCCACTGTCCCTATTCAGTTTTCAAGCATTCATAGGGCAATTTGGACTGATTTTCACACCTGTGAGACCGTAGCTGGAAATTAAGACAGAATGCTGTCTTGGTTTCTATTTAATTCTGGACACCAGTCTGGCTTTGGCTCCATTTGCATGTGCTTGTGTTATGTTAAGAAACAGATTGCTAGAGAGAAAAGTACTCAAAGCATGATGTGAAATTTATTTCGTATCTTCAAGGATTTCTCTGTGGTCGATACATATAAAATTTAACGGAAGCTATAAAGGAGAGAATTCAACAGAAGACAAATCTCTGGTTTTAAACCAAAAAAAAATTTTAACAAAGATGTAAATTTAAAAGTTTTTATAATATGGTTACAGTCTCATAGAAAACCAGTGCTTTGGGAAGCTATCATTAGAGATTCTAATAGTGGCATAGATTGTCCATTCAGAGTTCACCAATTCTTTTTAAATTATCTACTTTTTCTTTAAACTTTCTAAAAGAAATTACCCCAATTGTCAGTGTTTGGAGAAATAAGAAGACTAATTACAAAAGCTAACATTCTTTGGAGTTGTATTTCTGTAGGTTCTTCAACAAGGGAGTCAGAACAAGGCTGAAGTTGAGATGTCCAATTGTCCCCGTCTTCCACTAAAAAAAGTTTGGGAGACTGTAGCTTTGTGAATTTTTGTCCTGATTCTTGACTGGACCATAACCTCAGTGGAACATTAATAAGGAAGTTGACAGCCCAAAAAAAAAGAGCCATGCGATTTCATGGTAATATCTTCCCTTGCACGTGGAGAAAGGTCCCAAACCTTCTGTTTACTCCCCATTTTCAGTTCCAATTAAATGCCTGGAATGCAGAGGGATGACAGATATTTCCCTATAGAATTTTGACTCAACTTTAGTATTTACAGTTAGGAAGGAACTCCAGAAAAGAGAATTCCAAGCAGAAAGGAAAAAAAACCATGCGCTTTCTTGTAGATAATAGATCCAACATCAAGCAAAGTAATCACGTACAAAGTTAAACATGAGTTTGACTGACATGTATGGCTCAAACAAGCAACAGGAAATGTAACTGTCATCTGCAGCACATAGATTTCTTTCCTATTGACTAGGAATCTTAATCATAATATATTCCCTCAACGAGACTTTACCCACAATTCCTTCCTTATACTTCTCACTGGTTAACTTTTAATCTTAAGAAGTTAATGCTGTTAGCATTTATTTAGTTCTAGCATATTATATTCACATTTACTTGTTATTCCAATCTTGTTCTCTATTCTTATTTTACTGTTACTGATTGCTATCAGCAAAAAAATACAGGGATGTAGAAGAATAAGCCTTAGAAGGAGAGTGAAAACACAATATAAGGATGAACCAATACACACAGGAATCAGTCAGCCCTTTCATTGATTCCAATGGGTGTGGAATCAGACCTATTCTAATTATTTCTTAGTGTCAACACATTTCATCACAGACACATAAGAGTATTCTGCTTCTCACTGAAATCTGAGCTAGAATGAAGAGCAGATAATATAAGGCTTGGGGAATTTCAAAACCTAAAAATATTCTCTTAAATAAAGCAAAGAACCTCATGGATTTTTTGATAGTCCTAATTCAATTTTTTTGTTCCTCTGCCTCTACAAAAACCAAGTATGTGTATATTTTCTGAAATAGTGGAGTATCTCAACATCTTTCAGGCTCTTTTCATTGGAGGGCATCACATCAAGTTGTCTTCATCAAAGAACTCCTGCAGAGTTAAAAGACAGAGGTTGCTAGGTACCCTGAGCTGCTTTCTGACACTTTGTTGACTGTATGGGGAGGCAGCAACCGAAATCTGCCACCAAATCTAAATAACCCAAACTTATATAGCAGTGCATCAGTCTTTGGCTTCCCTTTCCACACTACAGTGAATCACTCATTCCTGCCTCTGACATCTGTGAATAATGTTTTCTATGTTATTACAACTAAAAGTCACTCACATACTGGGATTTGCACCATGTTTTAGCAGTGCAATGAGCCATAAGTCATGAATATTCACTAGGAAGATTAACAAAAATACCATTACCAGGATAAGTCCTATATATTATTAAGTATATAGAGTAAATATTGGAAATTATTCCCTATCAATTTATGTAAAAGATTTGTAAACTTTTTTCACCTTTACTTTTTTCTTGAACTATGCTGAATATAGCACACTATACTGTTTGCTATTAACAGCAACAACAGGCCAACAGGTATTTTTATGGATATTTAAAATAACTCCAAAACATTTAGAAATTAAACAATACATATATCTGTGAGTGTGTTGGAATATACATATGGACACAGGAATGCACAAAGAACTAAGATATGCAACCCTTCCTGGCACTTCATGAATCTATAACCCTTTTCACTGACAGAGGACAAACTTCTGAAAAACACTGAACTGATGGGGGAAAGCACAACAATGGTATGTGATAGAACCCAAGACAAAACTTGAATATGATGAGTTATGCTACTCTTTTCATGGTTTTAATTCTATAGTCGACCTTTACAACTCTCAATCCAATAGCTCTTCAAATTATTACCAAATTTTATATCCAAATTAAATTACAAACATATATGGTTTTGCAAAAACAAGCTCATGTTAATCCTGTGAGAAATATTACTTCTGACATTCAGACAAGCCAGTCCTTCCTATAAGTGGCAGTCTTTACAGTTTGTGAAGACTATATATTCATCTCTAGAACCTAAAACTTGGTGGCATTGTGTGAGAATTTTTTTTTTTTTTAATTATGATGTTTTTCAGCAATATAGCGATTACCTCAGGACAGTGCTGCATAAAGGAAACAACAGGTTATTCCCATAAAAATACACTAAAATAACAGTGGACAGAGGGTCCTCCTCTCAAAACTGGCAGAAGCATCTTTTCCTAAAATGTGATTCTGAGGTTTCCAGGACAATATTCCAAGATTCAGGAAGGTGGAAATATGGAGCTGTTAAATCAACCAGCACAAGAGGAAATAATTATATTTATATTTTCCATCTGCAACTACCTGCAATGACTTCTCCACAGGTAGCTGACCAAGCTCAATACAGCTTCTGTGTCACATCAGAGAATGCAGCTGACGCTCACAGAGACGTTGGTCTCGAGACTGGCAAAGTAACCTGTGACTCTTTGAATAACAGATGCAAAGGCCACACCTCTTTAATTTTCTTTGATTAACCAAACCTTTAGCCTCTTAGAAATCACAAGGTTTAACATTTTGCATATTGTGCTATATGGAATTTTTTAAATTATTTTCCCATGCACACTTTATTTTGTTTGGCACTGCTCAGATTCTCTATTTTCCTGTGTTAACAGGTAACATTACAGATATGCTATGAAAAAGGACTCCTTTGGAATATGCACAAATTCATTCTTTGTACATCAATGGGATGCTCAGTAGTATTTCCATTCTCTCTTGATTATTGGAAAAACAGCAGACTGAATATCAATAGGATTTAAATCCTGTTGAAAGCTAGTGTTTTACATACTACTAACTGGTAGCTGTGCTCAAAATTAGATGTTTTCTGTTGTAAACAAGGTTAAACTGACAAAGAAGTGGGATTTTGTTAGAATCTTAGGGTCTTGTTACATGCATTTTAGGTCAGATACAGTTTGTTATGAGAGAACAGTGGTTTATTGCAGAGTTGTCAATTTAAATTAAATTACGACTTTTGAGAAACTAACTTGAAAACTTAAAGCAGTCATATGATATTACGCATTACATCTTCAGCCCATTAAGGAATCCTAAAGTAAGGTAACCAAAGACAGAAAATACTGGTTCAAATTTCAAGCCACAATAAGTGTGAATATACCCTCAATTTAATAAAATATATAATGCAACTTCCTGAGGCTTAAATTTCTTACAATTGCACTTGGAATGGGCATTTGTTTTCCCATTATTGGCCACTTTAATCTACTTATACCCTAGTTGTCTCATTTAAAGATCACTTTATAGTAGTGGGTGATGTGCATCTGAGGTCTGTGTTCCACTATTGCCTGACGCAACACAACAGTTTACAAATTTCTGAACTTGATCTGAAAGCTGATTTAAAAATCTATACAGACAATCAGATTTCCTTGAAAATATATACACACAAGTCTGCTGTGAGGTGCCTAAAATGAAGTAAATTTAGTTTCAGGAGACAGGAAGAAAGCCAAGACTGAAAAGTAAAGATCTAGAAGCAAATGGGCACTAGCACTGACCAAGTTTGAAACTCATCCCTCCCCAGAGAAAATTAGAAGAGGGCAAGGAAGACAGGCTTTGGAAAAGTAGAATGTTTGTGCTTTTCTTTCCAGCAGACTGCATTAAATATTCAGCAAAAGGCGGGGATCAGTTTACATTACTCTTCTTGTTTCTCGTGTATCGGCTGACAGGTGCTGTAAACATACATAGACAAACATGGTCCTATTCTTGCAATGCTCCAATAAGAGGGCAGAAATACTTTTTTTTTCCTATAGCAGCAACATTTTGATACTTGCAGCCATAATACATAAAGATCACGTTTGCATTCACTGCCAGAATTAAAACTTCTTTTGTCCTATTGTATAATACAAGATTTAATTCTTAGACATCCAGGGCAGGGAGACGCTTTGTAGTTGATTTGAAAGCATATTTGTGTGGGTTTATTGAGAACATAACAAATAATCATTTCAGCTAAACTCCTCCCTGGTATTTAATGACAATTAAAAATAATATAGACATTTCGGGTCAACTTCTAGGTTTTACAGCTTGAGGAAATGCACAGACCAGTGTGAAACAGCTGACCTTGGCTAAAAGATGGAAACTAGTATTTAAAACATTCACTCATTCATGTTTAAGAGATGTCATGGTAAATAAATAATGACTGTTTACACTTAGTCCTAAATGTCTTCTTTTTCCACACTATAGGCAGCTATTTGGCTGAGATGGTATCATTCACTGATCTAATCACACTGTACCTTTTTTCTCACTTGAATTGTACTTTTGGCTGTCACTTGCTCTTTTGAACAAAGGTTTACACTATTAAAGGATATCATAATAGCATATCTTTTTTTTACTAAATTGATATTCAAATCAATAACGATAAGGGCAGTCTTCTCTTTGTACCTAGGAAAATGTACCATCTGCATTTGGCTTCTGATATTCTGCTGTGAGCAAAATTTAAGCATAAGGAAGTGTTTAAGACTCCCCTTAAGTTAAACTGCAATTCTAAGTATTTTATAATCTTCACAACAGTCAGAGCCAGTAAAATCGACCCTGTATATTTTTATTTCATCTCTGCTGGATCATATGATATTTAATAATTGGTTCTGGCACCTCATTGCAAATTATTATAACTTTGAGATTCAACAGTTTTATTGAACATATGGGCAGCACAGTCTCAGAACATATATATGATACAGACTATCAAGAGGACCTTCTGTCATGTTTTGGTGAGCTTTAAAGGGTCAGGTAAATTTTGTTGGGTAGATTTGTGCTGTGTTTCCACATTCTTTGTTTTGTGTTTATTTAGTGGGCTACTATTTTTTTTTCCTTGTGTTAAAACTCTTTCCTGCAAAGACTGACTCCATGCACAACTGCATTTGTTGATATTGATGTGTGTGCTATTCTGTCAGGCTTCTACGCAGTATTGAAAAGCAGCGGCTGGAATGGCCAGGAAAGACAATCACTGGACCTTAGTGAATGACTTTCCTGTCACATGGTACCATATTGTATCAGTGTTTGTTTCAGTTGACACTACAGAAAGTTGCTGAAAGCAGAAGAGCTCATCATATCAATAAAAATGAATGTACTTAAGAAGCCTCATTTTTGATAGTGTACTTGATGGAAATTTGATAACAAAATTCAAATGATTATTTAAGAAACCTATACACTGCAGTATATTCGTGTCTGGAAAAATAACGCAGCTTCTTGCAACATAATTTCTTAAAGCAATGCTATTTTGGTGCAGCTCTGGCTTCTGCATCCATACCTAATCTGATTTTCATCTATAAGCCTGTATCATTTGATGTATTAGACTATACATGAATAGAAGCAATTGTGCGTTCCCTGAATACGTAAATGTCCCATAGATTTCAGTGGGAAATGTGTGTGTGAAAGTAATAATATCCAGCCATTATGTAGATTATACGCAAATAATTGCATAACAAGTTGTACTGAAAAATAAATAGAGATGGCTTGCTGACACATGTATGTGCGTGTGTGTGTATATCTTAAAAAAAGGAGCCTAATTTACAAAAACTGCTTTATTTCATCTTAATTCTGCTAAAAAGCTAACCATTCTGTCACAGTATTTTCTCCTCTACTGCCTTTTCAAGGTTGTGAAGGTGAAGAATTAGGAGCTTAATCAGCATTTACATGTTTTTCAGTGCTTACTTTTTCTATGCCAGGCTGCATTTTTATTAGTGAGGTTTTTAAATCTTTCTCTATAAATTCATTTATAGATATCATATATGTAGGGAATACCAAAAAAAAAACATTCCATGGTTTTTGGACCTTTTTGGTTTCATTGGCACACATTCAATTGATTTTCACAGCTAAGGGTGGGAAATATTAGTCAGGGTTATCATCTGTGAAAGTAAATTACATGAATTCTGCTAATGAATTTGAAGAGCAGTATAAAGGTTTAGGTATACCTGATTGCTTCCACAGAAGATGTATAAATGCTAAAACTACTGGGGACCAGAATGACTGCACCTTTAGGCAGCAAAGCTCTTACTAGAACATGAACTAGTTTTGTGATTACTTGCCTGGCATAATTTGAACCAGTAGGTGGAGTCCTTGCTAATAATAATTGCATGAACAAATCTTGTTAGTATACAGTAAGGGCAAGATATTTTTCATATAATAAACTGCTAAAATCATATTTGCTTTAGGCTTCTTGTATTGGTATAATTAGCTAGAAATAGCAGTAAAAGGGCAGAGATAAAATATGCATAGACCTATAGCTATCTTTCAGAAAACAGAAGAAAACACAGTTTGGAAGAGCCAAACATTCTTCAGAAGAGGTCTTTTGGAAAAAATACTAAGCATAACTCGATAACTAGAAAGCTGGTTGTGTTGTTGATTTGGCTTATTGTTGTTGTTGTTTTTTTGTTTTGTTTTGTTTTTTTTAATCAAGATACTTTTTCAGGCACATCTCGAATTCCAAAGATTAAAAATCTTCCACGGTATAGCTTCACTGAAATCCAGGGTTTTACATACCAACTGACACATAGGACTGTCATTATAATCTAGAGGTGTTTGTATAATATAAAGTAAGTTCAGATAAGAGGAGTGTGACTAATTGTTTACAAACTTGATTTTTTCAAAAATTCTCATTCTAGAGCAGTCTATGGGCATCTGAAATGTATCCAAAATTTTGGTAGCAAAGCTCTCTAAAAGCTTGTACTTTTGAGTGCATGCCAAAAAAAAAAAAAAAAGCTTTAAAAGTGCCTAATGGCAAAGGCAATCTAAATTTATTTATCACAGGCGAGCAGCCTCTCCTTTAGGTAACTGATGTCTATGTTTAATCACATTTTTGTTTTGCTCTCCAATTCAAGAACTATTATAACTTTAATGGAAAAGTTTTACAGAAAATGAAAATGTACCCCCAAAAACACGTGTAGTGATGCATAGTGCCTATCATCTCCCACAAGACAAAAAGAGTCAATATATTCTGGTGAGTTATTTCAGTCAAAAACTGAAACAAACAAACAAAACTGAACATATATGTCCTATATGAGTGAGTGGTCTAAATTCTAAAAGACTACACACATGGATAGCCCCTTGATCATTTTTGAAAGAAAAATCTGCCCACTTTCCTCTTTTGTTAAATGCAGGACTTCATGACATAACTCTGGGAATTGGTTTAGCTCTGAGGACTGAAGGGGAGGATGTTGGCTGAAGGCTAGAGCAGTCTAAGATTTGTGGTCCCAGGGAAAGGCAACATTCAAAGATCACCTTCACTTTTTCATTTACCCAGTGACTACTTTCAGGGTCCTTCTTATCCCATGAGCTATGGCGTATGCCATTGTTAGGTATGGAAATCTAGTACTATGTAAAGGGCGTCTCCTGTAGTGATAGTATGGCCAGATACAAAATTAGCAAGTTGTTACCTGAAGAAGGGATCTTCACTTGCAAGTGCCTACAACTAAAGCTGGTTATTTGTTCTGACTTCTGGAAGATTCCTCATATTTTACCTTCAAAGTTCTTGAGGTACTTATTCATACCTGCCTAGGTACAGATTCATATTTTTGTGAGGCTAGCACCTGACTTCCACCAAAATGAAAGTGGGTGCTATAAATCAGGCATTCCTTCACCCAAGTGCCCAAAAGTTATTCGACAGCTAATCCTCCAAGTCTTGTTACATACACCAAAAACTGTAATCCTCCCAAAGTGCAATGCATATGCTACAGTCTTCTAAAAGACAAAATGGTGTCCCTCTTTTAAATAATTGCCTTTCCTGTGAAATACAAGCAAGAGATTCCTTTTCCTCCATTGCCTATGGGTGACTAATCCTACACTTCTTTTTTTTTCAAGGAGATGGCCTACAGAATGGCTTCAGTGTAGGAGTTTCACTTTCTATCCTTTCCACTGAAGCTTTTAGAAGAGAAAACCATAAGAAAACAAAACTAAGAAAGCTGTTGGACTGCTAACTTGTGAGTTCTAATTCCTTGATTCAAGTTCTCCTCATGTATTTCAAGTTAAATCTAAACTACCATACAGAAACTTCAGCCTAGGTGTATTTACATTAACTCTGGGAATTGTTAGAATTGCAAGGGAAAACATAAGCAGAAAAAAAGCCCATGAAATAGTCATAATACAGTAAAAAATTGTATCTAGTTTACATAGATGATGCATATTCTGGTGTGCACAAAGATGGAACAAAGAAAAAGCTTAATTTATTCTGCAAACATTTAAAGTGAAGAAGGAGACTGATGCTTTCAATCTGCTTAGACAATTTTCCCTCAGCTGATAAACGAGGGCCCTACAGTAGAGAAACATGCTGGTCCAAAATTCATTCCTAGCTTTGCATTGTGGACTCTAATGTACCTTTCAGATATCTTTTGGTATCTGCCCTAGAAGAACATAGAATCAGTGTTATTGGTTATGTTAGGTTAAGACAGAAAACTAAATCATGGTGCTAAGGAATGAATTTTCTCCTTTGTACCAAAAGCAGATTTATCAAAGAGCTGACCAAGGAAATCTTGAGATTGTTTCACCACAAATCACATCCGTAGTACTATTATCAAAACGGATCTACTTCCACTCTTGTATTATTCAAGCCCACTGTACTGTTTTTTCCAGTCCTATTATCTTGTTTCTCATATGCAGAACAGCATTTCTAGAGATATTTTTATTGTTTGAATCTTGAAAGACGGTTCTGTGAGTCTACACCTCACTGGACCAAACAGATAAACTAGATTATTCATTTTGAAAGACTGGCACCTAGCAGTGAAAGATACACTGGGACAGGTACTTTCTATAGTAGTGTAGAGCAGACTTAAGTACAGTTCATTATCATTTGATTAGATTTTGTGGCCATGAAAAGTTTTTACAGATTTAATATTTTTTAAACCGTCATAAGCATATCATTATTATAGGACATCTTACCTGCGTGAGTGATTAATTTCTCAGCACTGTACAAAGACCACATATCAACATATATTTTCCATACTGTATACGCATATTTTAATGTGTTTACTGTCAAGTTAGGAGGGTATCATAAGAACCCAGGTCAAGTTTTGAACATTCTGGGTCAATATCTACTTATAAATGGATTTTATTTGGATGTGACTTTTAGCCTACTATTTCAAGAATGGTGATTGCCATGAGGTCCCAATGTTAAGTCTCTAGATAACTTTCCTGCAAGCTGAGAAAAAAATCATTCAGAAAAAAGTACATTTCACTTGATATGTCAATAAATAGGGATAGGTTTACTTTTTAGAATTTCCATGCCTGTTATTTAAAGAACGTTGCACAAAGAACCCATTTAAAAAGTTATCTAAAGTCTACGTAAAGTATTATTCAAGAGTGACATAGAAGGTGCCTGTAACACATCGATGCAGTATCAATATTACTTACCCAGAAATTATTAAGATGTACATTAAATAAAGCAGCAGCTTTCTTGGAAGAAGCTTACCTTGGCCTGCAACCATACAGAGACACGGCCAGGCAACTCAGTCACAAACCATCCACAGCAATCTTCTCTACTCAAAACTCATTTCTTCGAATCTTCACCTGATCTCCAGCCTGAAAAGCCAAGAAGTGAGGTTGGCATTTTTGTTTCCCGCACTACAGTCATAACTCCATTTAGAACAGGTTGTGCCATTCCTGCACAGGTGTGCGTTTGAAAAAAAGCAAACTGGTTAATCCACAGAGTAATCTCCTGTGAGTCCTTTACACCTTTCCCTTGCATGTGCCAATGCTCAGCTGTCTGCATTCAGCTGTGTGTTGGATTGCTCCAGTGCTCTGTTCCATGAATCATGACAAGGTGATGACTGTCATACTACCTGGTTTGCTGGCTTTGGAACAAAGGACTGTACACCAGAAACCCTCTGCATGTATCATGTAACATAGTAAAAGTGAATATTTTTCTGATTTTTTCCTATTCCAAAAATCAAAATAATTATATCATAGTTAGAGATTCCTTCATAAAAAATCTACTGGTCTCATTTAGTCATTGAAATTTATTAATGAAATGACAAGCACAGGCTGAGTGGCTTAGATCCTACTAAAGTTGTAGGTCCAGGATGCTAAGCATAATTTTCAGGAAGGAATGAAGCTTTAATTTTGGTGTGGCTCCCAACATCACCTCAGTTTCTAGTATGCTCCAATAGCTTTGCCAATATGCACCTGAGAGGTCTTTTCTGCTTTAACATATTCCTTAGTCCTCTACCCCTCCCCCCATTATTTATCTCTTTTTATTCTGCATGTGTCATTGCTTATGTACACACTTAACATATTTTTATTCCTCTCATTTGAAAAAAAATATTTTGAGTTCACTTGCTTTTTTGTCAGTTGTCATTCATTTTACCTTGTTTTGCTTGCTTCAGTATGTTACTTCCCCTTATATTGTGAACTATGTCATCTGTGCCAATGTACATCCCTTGATAGTGAGTATGCAGTAGACTTTACTGAGAAATAGAAAAGAGAAGTGTTAGCCACTGCTCTCACCAAGATTATATTCTCTCTTAATAGAAGCTGTTGATAGATCCTGTGAGGCTACAACACTTAGGGTGTTGACTTGTGGAATGAAATCCTCTACACACAAGCACAGCAAAATATTTTGGTGAAAAGTAATTATCAGAAATAGTGACACGAGTAAATTAGTTAACTACATTTCAGCAGGAAGCTTGAGTTACCCCTGCCCGTTCTTGTTCCAGACCCATCTAAAATCAGCAGTTCAGCTTAATGATGTCACAACATTTGCCAGGCTGTGGGCACTGAAGAGAAGACGTGAAAATACTCCCACTGAATCAGATCCTCTCCTCTCACTAAGCGCAGTTAAACAGCCCATCTGTCTCACATTGGAACTGATATCTTTGAAACATCATTCTATTATTACCACTGTGGTTCTAAAAAACTATCCTTAATTTTAGACATCATACAAGCAAGTTTTTAAATTCTCTGGATATTGTTAACCCAGATCTGAAACACTGACACTGAACAATGATAGCAAGCTCCTCTTAGTAGGATATGGCTCAAGTACTGTACACCACCATTCATTTACCGAGGGTAACCTTTTGTGAAATACAGATATCCTACATTAAAAAAAAATCACAACAAAGAATCCGACCCCTCCCTAATCTCTAATAATTTTGAAAGTGTGAATTGAAGAGGACTGAGAGACAGATGGGTCTGGATGATCAAGTTACCTGTTATAGCGGCACATCTGCCAGGGCAGTCAATCACTGTGATGTCTCTGACAGGTCGATGGAGACTGAGTACGAAAGGCTAAAGCTGCACTTGAATTTGCTCTGGTAAAAAAAATCTGTCTTTAGCACACAGATCCTTGAAAAAAGACTTCAGTCACAATAAAAAAATCATAGTGCATTGAGCAAGCATAATTGTGAAATAGATCCATTCTTGATTTTGTTTGGGGCTTTTTTTGCTTCAGGAATCAATCAAAAATGGAAAAAAGATGGAATAATATAAATATATTTTGGTAAAATCAATTCACAACAAAGGACATGATAAATATGAATCACCAGAATAGAAAGAAAGGTTAAGACTGTCAAGTAACAAAACTAAATAAACTGCGGCACTGGAGTAGTTTATTTTTTCTGAATCTATGATTACATTAATTTGCATTAACCATGATGTCTTTCTTCTGTGTTTTCCAGTGTATTTATTTTCAGAGCTGCTGCTCTATATGCTAAGGTTAATTGTCCTGAAAAAAGCTTACACTAGGAAGTACTGAGTACCAAGAAGGTTTTTCACAGTTACAAACAACTTTTAGATTTTTGTTACATATTGCATATGTGTTAAAATGAGTATAGTGCTAATTGGACTGCTATTTTACTACATTTGCACCAATATAATTTCTACTTCTTGGACAGCACAGCTCAGAATAGTGTAAATATAAGGCCAGAGAAAGTGCTCCAGGATCCAGCAAAACCCCTTATAAGCTCTAAAGGTTTTGACTCTTAAAGAGAAAGTATTTGATTTTATTCAGTGAAGGTCATACAAACTCCTATGATAGGAAGAAAACACCAAAAGATATAATGCAAATATGCCTTTCAGAGATATAGCATTCATTTAGTTTTCAAACATTTTCACGATTGTCCATGAACAAGCTATTACTTGGAAGACAATAACTGAATGTCAAAAAAGCCTTTCATAGTTCTAAATTGCAAAATCGATAAACAGCTATGGAATACTAATTTAATATGGTTTTACTTATTATTAGTCTGGCACCCATTTTTCAATAATCTTCATCAGACTATTGCTATGATAAGTGCTTTCTCTAGAAACGTAGTTTCCTGGCACAAACACAATTCTATTTCAGAATGTTTAGTTCAAGATGTCTGAAAATAAAATTAGTATTATTTGTGGGCTTCTAATACTTTTACCAAATATATCTGACATTTTCTGGCATGGTAGAGGCCAGAACCATCACCGTTTCTGAAAGAAATATACTTGTTGATTATCAACATTGTGTAAACTGAAAAATACTATATTTATACGGATATCGTCAGAACTTAAGATGCTGAACTAGAATAAATGTAATTTAGACTGCATTTAAGTTTTGAATTTGGGAAAGCTATTAAAGACACCTCACTGAAGAAAACAACATCTATAGCTGAATTTAATGGGCTTTGAACTAAACTAACAATATGTTAGTCTTTTGCACACGTTTCCTCCACAAGAGCATTCCTAACAAATTAAATATGCTCAATGGAACTACCACTCTCGGTAAAGATACTCACAAAGCTGCTTGCAGGTCTGTGCCTTTAGTTTTATTTCTGTTAAAAGAGATCGTAATACCTCAAGAAAACCATGAGAAGAGTAGATTCAGTTGTGGCCATGTAATACTAAGGCAGGGTGATAATGAATATCATAGGAAAAGCTGTAAGACAAATAATTGCTTGTTTTTCCAAATGTAGCAGAAATCCATGTCTTGCTAGAAAATGGCTAATAACAACAATAAGCTTGTTGACATCAAAGTGGATTGCACAAGATGCATCAGAAGGTGTTTTGTGGTGGAATGTCTGTGATGGAGAAGTAAATGATTTCTCTTATTGAAATGTTTTGGTTTGTTTGATGCTTCTTAAATAGCGAAAATAGTAATTTTTTTTTAATGCCTTAATAGATTTACTTTTGCAGATGGGGTCTTATAAGAATGGCTACCATAGATGGATTCCATTCCTTATGCTGCCAGTTTGAGATGTCTTGAACCAAAATTGTATCATTTGCATGTTTTTATTTCTTTTACCCAATATATTTGATAGTCTCAGGCATGGTAAAAATCAAACCTACCAACGTGCTTCTGTAGGCACTGTGTTTTGTAATTATCAAATTACCTAAGCTGCATAAACCACAAAATATTTTTTTTTATAAAAAGCCTCAGTAAAAAGGCTGATTTCATAGTAGGTTTGCTGTATCAAATAAAATGCATTGTAAACTAGTTCCTGATACAGATTGCATAGCAGGTCTAGGCCTAATCTGCTCCCGTTCTTAACCGAAAAACATTTGCTGAGATCATTGGACCAATTGATTTCATATGCTTAATGTATATGTAAAAGAGTAACACAAAATAATTATACCTATGCATATTGCACTCAGTCATTGTGAAAGCCACATAGAAAAATCTGCTGCAGAAATAGCAACTCTGAATAAACTGCTATATAATAAAAGCAATTAGTCTATTTGTTTTATAATATTTACAAACAGTATAACTTCCATCAACCCATGACTTCTAGTCATGCATACCAGAATATTTTGCCAGCAGTCATAAGCTGAACACAAATATTGAAGTGTATATTAAAATTAGACCTGTCCTTTTTGATACAGCATATTTCTGGAAATTGATTACAGCAAAAAGTAAATAATTCCCTATAACAAGGAAAATTACATACTTTTAGAGATACTAGGCAAAGCGATAATATTGCTCCATTTCTGTGCTAAGTCTTCTGAACCAAAGCATTTTTAAACCTTTGTGGAGCTTCTCAAATGGCATTTTCCAGAAAGTATCATTAGAGAGAAAAAAGAATTAATTCTAGATATGACTAGGAATCAATTTCCTTCATTACTCATGGCTTCTTGTGTAATAATGCAAGAGTTCTAAACAAATAATTTGCATTTGTTTACATCAATAAGAAAATGATTAAATATTTCTGCACGTCTAATTTGCCATCTACCTTAAATTTAGTGATCTGTCTCACTAAACACTGCATTGTTTCATAGCCAACACAAATGGCATTGCTTTCAATTTAATCACTGCTTTTTTTGCCATTAGTACAATAGTTATATGGGAAGAAGTGATCATGTTCGCTGTGATGTTAAATGTAGACAGCAAAAAGCCCCCACTTGATACTGTGCTGGTATGCTGTAACTGAGCTATTTTTAATATTTCCTTGTAACTGATTTGTAAGTGAATTGTGCTTAGGCAGTGTCAGAACTTTCCTGTCAGCTACTTTAGCAGCAAAGAGATAGCTCGATGAATAATTCATTGAAGGCAATTTTCTCCTAGTCACTGAGTCATCAATCATAGTTGCCTAAAGAGCCTTGAATTGGCCAGCAGAGCGCTATTCACAGGTAGTGTGATTTAGGGAATAGGAGCCACATTCATACTGACAGGTCAGGTAGCAATAAGTAAGGGAAGGTGCCTGCTTTACAGACTGCTAATGAGTCACCAAACCTGTATACTATTTCCAATTCTGCCCCTTTTTTTCCCTTCTTCCTTTTTCAAAATATCACTCAGAATTGTAGCCATAGGGTGGTTTTGCCAAACAAAGGTGCAGTTGGATGAAAAACCAGTGTAAATATTTGCACATTTTTTCTGGCAGAAATCCTACCCTGAAAAGAAGCTCTTCAAAAGGGAAAAGTGATTTGATACATGATTGCATGCATTTACCCATGTAATTGAAATAATGAGAGATGATTGCTTTGAGCTAATAGTCATAAGTTACTGGTCTTTTTGTTTAATCCAACCATCAGCTGTCAAGAGCCTCACAGGAGCATGGGGAAGATGCACCAAGGATATCATTTGCATCACCTCAGACTGTAATTTTGTTGTTTTTTTCAGAGCTGATACAAGCGTCAGATTCTATACAAATCTCCCTGGAGCATAAGCGTTCTAGTGTTGTTTTGATAGGAGCAAAGAGAAAAGGAGCACGTATATGCTGCTTCTAGTAGCTTAAATGCTCTCAGAATCACAAATAAAATAAAAGCAGTTTTTGGCAGACTTCTCGCAATTGTTAAAAACTAATTTTGCATCGCAGTCAAGGTATGTCTTTGTGCTTGAGAAAATCTCATCTGAGCACAATTTTCAAATATATACATCTTACATCATTGTGCTTATTGTTTCAGATGACAGATACCTTTGTGGTGTATTATACATCACCCATTAATTCCCTAAGCACTACCTATTGTATTAATACCAGCTGTCTATGACTATTCAACCAGCACAAGAAAACAGGCAAAAACAATGGTGCAGTGATGAGTCATAATTTTCATAGTCTTGCTTAATAAGGAGGTGTGAAAAATGTTTTCTAAATATTGTAGCTCTGCTGTTGTCTATATGTGATTATAATGTTTATGCAAGCAACACAAAACAATGTGTACACAATCAACATCTGGCTACTGAGATGGCTGTATAGAAAGATTTGGAGATTCATCAAACGTTACTTACAATGGGCCAGATTCTGATACTCTTACTCGGGTTCAGCAGCTCTCTCTATTTCAAGGTGGTTTTGCACAACCTATTTCATCTGGTCTCAGAAATGAACCTTAGAGTATATTTAGCAGGTCCAAAGAAAACTAAGTAAGGACAAGCATAAACCTGATATTCCTCAACTATTTTTGTTCTCTTTTTCAAGTGTTACTCGCGTGTATAGGGTTGAAATATGCGGCAAAACCAACAATACTGTCTACTGATTAAAGCCCTAGCCTAGTGATGAATACATATTTTCTGCCTCTCCCCGTCTGCACTGTACCCACTGAAGAGGCTAATTTTAATCTCAAACCGTGTCCATCCATCATAAATGTCCTGTGCAGACTTCTTCTTATTGAAAATAATAAATTAGTATTCAAATAAATGCTCAAGAACTAATTCTGGAAACAGCTGTGGATACAGGCATTGTAAATAGGGTGATAAGGACTCTAGGAGCTACTTAACTAAAATGCATACAAATGTTTGCAGAACAGTCATTTTACTGCAGTGTTTTGGAGGTTTCTTTTAAAGTGCTTATATATTTTTTAGGTTATTTTAGATGCATAGGGTGAAATCTCAGCTTCCTCAAAGTCAAGAAAATTCCCCTCGATTTCTGTGAAAATATAATTTCAGCCCTGGTCTCTAAACCAGTTTATTTCAGAACACAAAGGTAGTAAAAAAACCTCCTGAAACTGCAACAACTTTTTAGTCATAATTTTGGGGCAGTGGAGAATTGTTTAGTGGTTTTTGTGTCTGGTTGGGTTTTGGTTGTTTGTTTCCCTTTTGGTTTGGTTTTTTTTTTTTTTTTAATGTAGCTGATATGGTAAATGAATAGCCTTTCCTTTTGTCCTAAATATGAAACTCAACCTAGTTTTTTTTCACAGGGAGTACAGTAACAGAATTAGAGAAGCACAAACATAAATTTTAAATATGATTACATGTTTTTTCTCCCTTCCTTCATCCTGAAGACTTTATCCAAAGGCTGACTTCTGCTTACTATCACTGAAAGGACTGAAGGGAAAAGAGTGAAGAAACAGAGAACTGAGTCCAATTTTCTGCTTCTCTTCATAATCTACAGGCAGTATTTTCTACATTAAGAAGTATTAAAACTCAAAGAGTTTAATATGATTCTAGTTTTAAACCTTGAAAATTCCTGATATAACTTAAGAATATAAAAGCATTATGGTTTTAAGTATTATTTACCTTGATGCAAGAAATGGAAACCCTATTTTTGGCTTTTTAGTTGAAATTGTAAATGTCAGTCCTTAGTAGTGTCTATGTTTTGAAGTATTTCTCTAAGGCTAATAGGTTAGAAGTCAATACTAATATGTTACAGCCATTCTTTGGCTGAAAGATGGAATTAGAAAGCAATGTTAAAACTGTCAGTGAGTAGAGCTGTAGAATTTACATTGCGTGATAACAGTTTACTGGAAGTGGAGAATCTTATTTCAGTGCCAGTGTCTCAGAGCGTACTGCACAACAAAACAATAATCATAACTATAGGAATCAGGTATAGTTAGTCTCAATGCCTACTGAATCCAAAACAAAAAAGGGCCAACCACCCACCCACAGAATCACAAAACTGTTAGAGTTGGAAAGGAACGAGTTCACCTGGTCCAACACCTCTGCCAAGGCAGGGTCATCTAGAGCAGGTTACACAGAAATATGTCCAGGTGGGTTTTGAACAAGAATGCACGGCCTCCCCGGGCAGCCTCTTCCAGTGCTCTGCCACCCTCAATGAGAAGTTCTCCCTCATGTTGAGGAGGAACTTCTTGTGTTTTAGTTCATGACCACTGCTCCTCTTCCTGTCACTGGGCACCACTGAAGCGTCTGGCACCATCCTCTTGGCACCTGCCTCTGAGATATTTATACGTGTTAATGAGATTCCCTCCCAGTCTTTTTCTTCAGACTAACCAGGTCCAGCTCCCACAGTCTCTCCTCATAAGAGATGCTCCAGACCCCAAATCATCCTTGTAGCCACCATTGGATGCTCTCCAGTAGCTCCTTGTCTTTCTTGTACTGAGGAGCCCAGAACTGTGGCCTCCCTAGGGCCGAGTAGAGGGGCAGGATCACCTTCCCCTGACCTGCTGGCCACACTCATCCTGATGCATCCCAGGATATCACTGGCTCTCCTGGCAGCAAGGACACACTGCTGGCTCATGGTCAACTTGTCATCCACCAAGACTCCCAGGTCCTTCTCCACAGAACTGCTCTCCTGTAGGTCAGCCCCCCCAACCTGTGCTGGCACTTGGGGTTACTCCCCCTCAGGTGCAGGACCCTGCACTTGTCCTTGGTGACTCTCATTAGGTTTCTCTCTGCCCAACTCTCCAGCCCATGAAGAATTTTAAACTTATCCTAGCACTAAATAGAGCTATTACCTATCAAACTCATTGCAATTTTCTCAAATTAAAGCTGCAACATGCACATCGTGTGACAGCAGAACAGTGATTCTTTTGCAATTAAATGGGTACATCCATGTAGTAAATATTGAAGCATTGCCTACTGGACAAATGAGAAAGCAAACAGCTTTGGTAGTAAAATGCTTTCCTGTATTTAACCTTAATGGCATCTCATTATAAAAAAAATATGGTTTTGAAATTTAAGGCAAAAAAGCATTTTGTTGAATTCAGGATATTTTTAATGAAACTTCTGTTTATCCATTTGTTGGTCCAGAGTCACCAGTGTTTTCACAAATAAATATTCCCTATATGCTATAGCATATGATACCATCCACTTCTATGAGGATCTTTCACTTCAAATGCACTGAATTTTACGACCGCTGGCAAGAATCAGAATAAACAATCATCTGAGTGTAAACTTTCATTGTATTGTACTGTAATGATGAGGTTAAGCTTACAGTTCACTATTAACTTAAATTTGTGCTGAAGTGGTAAAGCATCTTGCCACTTTTTCATTCTTCTTTCCCCAACACTTGTCTTTTTCCCATTGACTGCTCTTCTGCCAGTTCATTTTCCCGTTCCAGATTACTATACATCTGCACAAACACTTTTCCTGGCATGACTGAAAGAATGTCATGAGGATTAGAGCACAACGTGAACAGTAACATTGCCATATATCTATAGGAGCCTATAAAATCATACTTGATGTATATAAAATGTATACAGAAAAGAATATCAAAGAAAAAAAACCAGACTATGTTACTTTTATATGTAAAACAGTTGTAACTGCAATAGTAGCAGTAAAGATAACCAGCCTTTAGAACAGCTAATTTTCATGCACAGAGCATTTTGAGATAGGGAGGAAGCTTCTTTCTGAAACTCACAAGTCTAACCACAGTCACCGCACTTGCAGTAAGAATTCATCCAGGGTAATGCTATGTCTTATTTTGAGTAGAATGTCAGTTTATGAGGAATGTTCTTTATGGCCTTAGTTTATACTCCTCTCAATCTGTTCTAAGAGATACTTTGATATTTTTGTTAACATCATACAATACTTTTAATTCAATAATTCTCTGAGTAAGAGATTTTCATTGAACATGATACAGAGATCAAATAGAATGTTTTTTTAATTATAAAATTCCATAGTTGAAATAAAGTTCTGAATTAAATTCTTGGATTTGAGCATTATAAGTAAAAAAATAATTGTGCAGGCAAATTTAGCTACGTGATCTAATCTCACTAAAGAGAAGGTAGCTGGGCAACTGATATAATAAAGCACAAAACAATATCACTGATACTCTAACTTATAACAACAAGAACACTAGGTTTGTTGACTCCAATATCTCAGACTTTAACTGAACAACAACTTTTTGTGGTACTGAAATTCAGAATACATTTATCTTGCATATTCAAATTACCTTCATCTCATATACTTTTACAAGGACTGTTTTTACACTAAGCAACTCTAAAATTACAAACAAGCAAAAAAAAGTTTATCACACTAAAATTTATTTTTTATTTAAATAAGTGGCTAAAAATTGTAGAATTCATTGATAACACCAAAATAATTTGGAAAACCACAGCCAATTGCCATAAGTCTTGGATCCCTGGACTCCTAGTGGGACTGAGATGATATTACTATCTTACTGCAATTTGTTGGAGCTAGCACCTCACTCTTGGTCAAATCAATTTCCATTAAAAAACCTCTTCCTACATTGCCAAATATTAAGACAATGAAATGCATGCAGCTTCACTGGACACCTATTCAGCCGTGCATCATCCTGCTTTTAGAAATATCTGAAATATCTTGTTTCACTTGAACAGCTAATGAATAGATAGCATAATATTGTCAGACAGAATCAGCCTCAGCAGAGCAACTGGGAGGAGTGTGGGCAGCAGGGAATCAGAACACTATACCACTGAGTATCACCAATGATGTAGAAGCACAATATCTACTTCCTTTCAAACAGTTTCCAAACACATTTTCCAAAATGTTCAATCACTTTGAAGAAAATTAACTGCAGTTACAAGTCTATCATCAGGTGAAAAAGTCACAGTAAGTTGACAAGCATAATTTATTTATGTGTTCTGGAATTAAACTAACAGATGTTACTAGAACTCTTGGCTGGGATGATGCAGAGTGCAGGCGTTTCTGTATCTATGTCAATGCCTAGTGATATTGCAAGGATTAAAATAAATAGCAACCTTTGAAATATAAAAGTGTATTTTTATTAAAAATGTGAGACGATAATAGAAGTAGACTCTAACCAGCAGTTGAAGAAGCAGTTAGTAAAACAAGCAGAGGGAGTTGTAGCTGTGACTTGCAAAGGATCTGGACTCTGCAGAAGCCCTTCGGATCAAGGCAAGATGACACAGCAAGTTTGCCACTAACAATACAGATATCAGAGACACCATGCTACTGTTTAAAATTTTAGACAATAATAGCTTTTTCAGTTCATCGGATAAGAAGCAGATCCATACATTGGTATTACTACACTGCCTTAATCTAGAATATTATAGAATCATAGAATATGCTGAATTGGAAGGGACCCATCAGGATCATCGAGTCCAACTCCTGACCCTGAAAAGGACCATCCCCAAGAATCACACCAGGTGCCTGAGAGAGTTGTTCAAATGCTTCTTGAACTCTGTCAGGCTTGGTAACTACATCCTTGGGCCTGTTCCAGTGCCCAACCACCCTCGTGGTGCAAACTTTTTTCTGATATCCAACCTAAACCTCCCCTGGCTCAGCTTCATGTCGTTTCCTCAGCCCCCATCACCGGTCATGAGGGTGAAGAGATCAGTGTCTGCCGCTCCTGTTCCACTCACGGGGAAGTTGTAGGCTGCAATGAGGTCTCCCCTCAGTCTCCTCGAGGCTGAGCAGACCAAGTGACCTCAGTCACTTCTCCTATGGCTTCCTCTCCAGACCCTTCACCATCCTCATGGCCCTCCTCTGGATGCTCTCCAACAGCTAACAGTCAATAGATATAGATAATAGCTGATAGACATATTTCAACACAATCAGTCTTCAATCTTTATGGCACTATTTAAACACAGTAATTTAGGTGTATACTTATATTCTTTTTACCCATGGGATCTAATACATCCAACAACAACTTGAGCAAACAGACAACTTGAATTTGATTATGCTATTCCCTGCTATTGAAGACGGTTTGAGTCATTAACACAAAAATATAGAGCATAAATTAAATTCTGAAGTCATATTAGTCTCAAGTGAGACTAATGAGCTCAAGTTCCTGCTCTCAAAGCAGTTTATCTTCTGACTCTAAGTAGCCATTGCATAAAATTACTATCTCTAATATGAAATCATGTGAGTGCAAAAATTCATAAACTATAATGTGATCTTCATAATAAAAGAAGAAAACAGAAAAAACTTTTGCATTTGATTATATCATCTGCATAGTATCGCATCATCCATTCAACTTCCTAAGAAACTTTCAGTCCAGCTATATTAGTAATAGTTTGTTTTCCTTGAGGTTTAATAATTTTAAAGAATACAAGAGTCAAGATTCCTCAAAAGTGAAGTAATAGCTTTCATGAAGAGTGCTTGGTTTAAAAGAAAATGTTTTTAAAGAGGAACAGGTTCGCTGTTTTATTATTCTTTTTGAGCTGCTCTAGGTTTTACAGTGTTTCAATAGATATACCTTTGCTCCTTAATTATTAATATTTTTCAATTTGAATTGAAAAGCCACTACAAGCAACAAAAATTATTCTTTCATTAATCAGGAACAATCACAGTTTCCTCTCTTTCAACTTTCATTTTTATCATGACTTTGAATGTTTTCCAGTAAAGTACATTGTAAATAGAGAAAATGTGTTGGGTTTTTTTTTTTTTTCTCAAGGGAAAAGGTTTATTATTTTGAAATTACAGCTCTGAAGATCAAAATAAAGTGACTGTTCACTGCACTATCCAAATAGGCTATCTTTGTACAAAAAAACCCTTTCATTTTCACAACTAAATTGACTAAAAGGCACTGTTACCTAGCAACATTCATTGTGTTTATGACCTTTCATCCAATCTGAGCTCACAGATGTGCTTCTGAAGCTAATATACATCATACATTCCCCGCCTTCTTTGATGCAATATACGAGCCCTTAGAGCAGGCTGCGAAATGTCCTTTGTAAAAATCGAGAGAATATAAAAATTAAGAAAAATGAGATACATTTGAAAATAGTTTTAAAAGTCCAAACTATGAATTTAAAATCTCTCTGCAATCAGTGTACTGTAATTTGTAGTAGACTGAAAATTTGCCTAGGAAGTTGTGGCCCTGCACACAAACATACTGGATATATGATTGATATGTAACAAATGGACTGATCCTGACCCTTCTGAAACCAAGATGAAAAACTACGTGTTCAGTGATCAGTTTCAAGTCATCTGGATAATTCCTCTGACCAATTACAATTTAGAAAATGTGACTCTATTAATCATCTTCCATCAGATATTGCTGCATGGCAAACAAAAGTAGCCTTCTTGGGGATGGCTTTCCTTTCAAAAGGTTGCTGATCTGATTTATGTACCTCAACATGGAAGTAAAATTTTAAAATATATATTGTCAATATTAAAGAGTTGTATATGACAGATATTATCTTGTTTTAGGAAAACTACAACATATGTTCAGTCTCAACGGAAAAAAATATTTTTCCACTTAGAGTGTCTATTTAGCCTCCAAAGGTGATCCTGGGGACTGTATTCACACACACACACACACACACATAGGTATACTATATATGCATAATATTTTAGTACACTTAAGAGTAATAAGCGCACTCACACACAAATGCACACATGCCCAGTTCTTGATATTTAAAGAGAATGAGTAAATACTATGCAATAGTAAAGAAAATTCACATTATGCTAATTTGCTGATAGTACTTGAAGACATTTTAACACAACACCTAGATCACAGAATTCTAGGAATTAAGGTTAATATCAGCTGTAATTTCAGGGTGGTGCATATCTGAAATAGTTGCAAACATATTTTAGGAATAAGCAAAAAATAAAATATTAACAAGATGACCATTCTCCATCAGATCTACTGTAGTTCTTGCAATTTGAGTTCTGAATCCTTTTCAGCATTCTGGCTTAATGACTTGAGAATACTGACTCAGCACAGCTACAGAATCAGCAGCACAGCTTCAGAACTTTCAGAGTATGGAGAAACCAGGTATTTCTTCACTTGGATCACTATAGTGAAGCCTATTTGTCAGCAGAGATCTTCAAAATCAGTATTCACTAAGTAGTAGATAATAGGCATGCAAGTGCTTCAAAAATTAGTGCATATTTTCCCTATTAATTTTTTAAGTTGTCTTTTCACCATGTTATTTATTCATGCAGCATGAAATACTTATGTATCTCACCTGGATAACTCACTTTAGAATTGTATATGGGATATTAATAGTTGAGGCAATTTACATTGTAAGCCTGATCTTGCCTCCTGTTCCAATTAAAATGATAAAACCTAAAAAGAGGCAAAATCAACGATAACACAGCATCTTTCGAAGATCATGTTTTATGTCCTATGTTTTTCAAAAACAAAAAATTAAAGAAGTTTTTATGGTTCTGAGTCTATTTTTATGGCTTGAACTTGTGAGTTTTCCATATGAATAGAAATTTTCAGAATTGTACAGAAAGTACCCTGAAGAGATTGTCTTGCCTGCAGCAATATGACCTCAATCATTCTTCAAATATTGTATGTGTTTGTGCTGTCTAAAAATGTCCAAGAAGCATTTTACAATATCTCTAAATAATCTCATTTAACGCATTACTTTCCTAAAGTTGGGTTTTGTTCTTAATATATGACTTTTTAAGTTTAGGCTATTTAAGCCCAAGTACTTCTCATCCTATCCCAAATAAACATAAAGAACAGTTCTTACTCCTCAGGGGTTTCAAGAACTTTGAACATTTAAGTGGCCTGGTATTTCTGTGTGATTTTGTCTATAGACTGAGCATATCCATGTTCTTCAAAAATTACTGTATAAGTAGCACGTTTTCCAGTGCTCACTTATGATTTTTTTTCCTTGCCTTTTCCTTTTCAGCTCAAGGTATCACTTGAACTGAAGAGAGAAAATAATTTCAAAATATAACAGTGTTTAAATAATTTTTTTTATTTGTGTAGCCCATTATGAAAGTTCTTTTCCATCACAGCATGAAGTTGTACTCAGCATCCCTAGATCCTCCTCCACAAAAACACCAGCACACCAGTAATCTTAACTTTCCACTTAGGGAACTGATGTTTCCCAAATAAAAATCTCACACTTCTCTTAATTTAATTGCAATCATTTATTTTAAATGACTTACCACTATTTTAGGTTTATTTTAAATTTGCATCTTGGCTTCTGACAGGTTTTCATACCGTCTTAGCTATGTGTAATTTGAAAATTTGCATCCTTCCTATCCCATCCTCCAAATCATCCATGAAAGTACAAAGTTGGACGGGACTATAGAATGATTTGTAATGGAAACATCATGAAGTGTCTTATGAGTTTGACAGCTTAACCTTTAACAAATACTGTTTACATGAGTTTTTCAACTGCCTGTTTAATCACCTTTTCAGGAGTTCATTTAGACTTCCTTACTCTAAGAGTTTTTTTATTAAGATATAGACAAAGCCTTCAGTTTGTCAAGATTAATCATATCTATCACTGCCTTTGTATTCCTTGTCTTAATAAATAAAATTACATGTAGTTTTGAAAACAGATTTCAACAAGAAATGCAACTATAATATTTTTCTTTCCCAACAAAAAATCTTATTGAGTTTACAATTGCTTCTGTGAATCTTTAATTATTACTCACAATTAGATTTCAGGGGAAAAAAACCTCATGGACTTTGGGAATAAGATTATTATGTTTTATGCTTTAATCATGCCATTAGCATAAAGCTTGACTCGGTCATTGCAGGAAGTTCTGTTTCAAAGAAAAAAAATATTATTGAAATTGTTTAAAATCATGAATGGAGCTTTTCTTAATGATAAGTAATATAATAATATTTAAAATGGTGCTGTTTTCTGTGCTGTTAAAATCTGATTTAGTTTTTCATTAACAAGAGATCGTACCCGATATGTGCAAAACAGCACCTTTGTTAGGAGTGCAGAAAACACTGAACTCAAATGTTCCTTTACGTCTTGATAATAACAGCAAGAACAGTAAACAATTTCATGAGAGATGTGGTGAGTTGCACAGTAGAATCATACTTTAGTTAGTCAAGTACAACTATTTTTGGCAAAACAGAAGGGCAAAATTGTTTTAAAGAAGAAAGCAAATAGAGAAGAACAGATGGAAAGGCTTTTTTTCATTTTTGAATTAAAAGAAATTAAATGAGTAAAAAGTACTTTTAATGAAAACGTGAGTTAAATGTCATTCTACAAAATTATTGTAATCTAATGAGGATACGCTGGATTTGTGCCTGTTTCTAAAAAAGCTGATTTATTGCAGTAATCTGAAATCAACAAACAAGACATGCATAATATGAGATCAAAATGCTATATATTACATATAAAAACATTTATTCAGGCAATTTCATTCAGGAGATGGCTTAATCAAAATAATTTACTCAAAAAAAAATCAACTCGCTACAAAGTCCAGCTTCTAATTCACCTAGAAAGCTAGTTAAGAGTTAACTTTCCATGAATAAGTCAATATGACTGAACAAATGTAGAATAATAGAATCACAGAATGGTTAGGGTTGGAAAGGACCCTAAATGTCATCTAGTTCCAATCCCTCTGGCATGAACAAGGATGCCACACACTAGATCAGGTTGCTCAAAGCGCCATCCAACATGGCTTTGAACACTTCCGAGGATGGGGCATCTAATAACTTCTCTGGGAAATCTGAGCCAGTGCTTCAAAATAAAGAATAAAGAAATATAGAATTTCTTTCTAACATCTAACTAAAGCTGCTTTCTTTCAGGTTAAAACCATTGCCTCTTGTCCTGTCACTATCTGCCTGTATAAAAGGTCCCTCCATCTCTCTCCTTTCTATAAGCCTCCTAATGGTAAATGGAAGCCTGTAATGAAATCTCCCTGAAGCCTTCTCTCTTCCAGTTTGAACAACATCTGTTGTCTCAGCTTGTATCTGTGGGAGAGGTACTCCAGCCCTCAGCCATCTTCATGGCCCTCTGGACTTGCTGCAACAGGTTCCCACCTTTCCTGTGCTGAGGATCCCTGATGTGAATGCAGTACTCCAGGTGAGGTTTCACAAGGAGAGGGGTAAAATCCCCTCCCTCGACCTGTTGGCTACATCTTTTTTGTTGTGTGAACTGCACTTCTCAGCTTTGTGACATCTGCAAACTTGATGAAAGTGCACTCGATCTCACTGTCTACATTATTGATGAAAATATTGAGCACCAGTCCCAAGACAGAGCCCTGAGGGACACCACTCATCACTGGCCTCCACCTGGACATAGAGCCATTGTACACAACTCTCCGGCTGCGTCCATCCAGCCCATTCCTTAACCACTGAACAGTCCATCCATCAAATCCATGTCTTTGTAATTTGGAGAAAAGGGTGTCAGGTGGGACCGTATTGAAGACATTACAGAAGTCTAGATAAATGACATCTGTCAGTCTTCCCCTGATGACTGTTGTAGTCACTCTACCACAGAAGGTCACCAGATTGGTCAGGTACAATTTGCCCTCAGTAAAACAGTGCTATCTGCCTCAGATCACCTCCTTGTCTTTTATGTGCCTTAGCATATATGTTAGGAGGACGTGCTCCATGACTTCCCGGGTATAGGTAAGGCTCACCAGTGAGTCTGAAGTTCTGAGGAACTTCCTTTCTCCTCTTTTTAAGGATGTGAGTGACGTTTCCCTTTTTCCAGTCACCAGGGACTTCACTTGACTGTCTTGACATTTCAAATATGATGGAGTGTCTTGGCAAAAACATAACCCAGTTCCTTCAGGATCCTGGGATGTGTCATCAAGTAACATACACTTACGGCTACTTAGCTTCATTATGTGGTGCAGAACCTGCTCTTTGCTTATAGTGGGAAGGCTTCCACTCCCCACACACCCATCCAGAAAACTGGGGACTTGAGACAAGCTGGAAGCCTCACTGCCATTGAAGACTGAGGCAAAGAACTCAGAGTATCTCAGCCTTCTCCACTGCCATCAATTCACCCTTCTAGCTTCTGAGCTGGAGTACACTCTACTTGTCCTTTCTTATCTGACCTATAGAACTTATAGAATCCCTTCCTGTTATTCTTCTCATCCCTTGCCAAGTCCTGTTCCAGTTTTACCTTGGTTCTCCTGATCCCATCCCTACATATTTGAACAGTATCCCTGTCTGCTCCCCAAGTAACCTGTCCCTGCTCCCACTGGCTGTGTATTTCTTTCTTACTCCTCAGTTTAAGGAGCAGATCCTTGCTCAGCCATGCTGGTTTCCAGCTTGCCTTGCTTAATTTCCTGCACAGAAGGATGAAGAGCTCTCGTGCTCTAAGAAAAGTGGCCTTAAAGAGTTGCCATCTCTGGTCAGCCCCTCTGTTCATAAGGACAGTTACCCAGGGGATCTCATTCACCAACTACTTAAACAGCTGGAATTTTGGTTTCACAAATTTCAGAGTCTTGGCTTTGCTCCTCGCCAGGCCACACTCCTTCAGATCACAAACTCATCCAGGGCATGGTCATGTCATCCCAGGCTGCCACAATCTTAACTCCTTTCATGAGCTCATCTGCACTGGTGAGCGCCAGGTCCAGTAACAAATTTAACAAAGTCCCAACCTGAAATCTTTATCAGAACTCTAACGCCTTTTCAAAAAGATAAGCAGAATGAAAGGAGGAATTGCCTCCTCACACAGTCGACAGGGTAGTTCATATCTACCCATTGCTCTGACCAAATGTCCCCATTTATTTCAGGGAAAGGAGACAGCCTCCACAGTAGCAATACAATAACCATTACATAGAATTTCAGAGATGCGCACGTGAACAAAAGTATGGACATTGTGTCTCAATTCCACAAACTGTTTAGACCAAACTTTTTTACATGAGCACAGTGTATATTCTATTGATGGTCCAGATGTAGGTACTTGTGCACCCTGGAGCTGAGCAATGCAAACCAGCTCTTTTTCAAGTATTTCTCTTTTTCTTCCTATGTCTTGAACTACAACCCCTTTAGCAAGGATCTGCACAGCTCTCTGTTTATAGTAAGTAAGAGTTCACTTAGGCTATATTTAAATTTTGGGACAAGAGTCAACATCTAACTGCTCATTCACCTGGAGCCTATAAAAGACATAGAAGAGATGGAACATATGAACATCCCGTCCAAACCTGAGTTAAGATGCATCCTGAGATTTACATCCAGACCTGAGATCCTCAATTTCCCAGCTGAGATCTGAAGACCATCCAGACATATTTAGCTTTTGAATATCACATCTATAGTTCAAACGTTTAGAGGAGGTGTCAGCTGCCTGTCAAAAATGCCTACAAACTGGGATCATCTAGCTGACTTGAAACAAAAATAACATGCCCATAATAGAGGATGCTTTTAAAAACCAGCATTTTGTTTTTCGTGACACCTACCCCAATGTATGCACACACTATGAGGTTTAACACATCCATATACAAAAAAAATTTACAGAAAACATATGTATATTTACAGACCTACTAAACTTCCTTGAATTTGAATGAGACTTTGCTGTAATTGGCTAACAAATATTTAAAACATATTCTAGAATATAATAGTTACACAGATTTGTTAACTTGCAGAATAACAACAGGCAGATTTTTAAAGATATTTATGTAAACCTCACCATCCAAAGGAGAGACTACACAGAAGGATGTCATAAAAATTTGAAAATATGTTTTTACCCCAATTTGTTGCAGTATTGTTATCATTACAATTCACACAATGGTTTCACACACTTTTTCTGATACTATAATGTAGAAGCTGAGTGAGGGAAAATGTCATTTTGTTCCTGCAAGAGATCTAGTAAAGGCTGAACTCCTTCAACTACATACCCCAGAAAATAAATTTTTTGGGATTTGCTTGGGGGATGAAGGTATATAAACATATAATAGCAAGTACTAAAGCTGTGTGCATAATACATGTTCAGCCATGACATTGTTCAGTATTTTACCCACTGTTTAATCAGCCCTCTCTTCTGACCATATTCTGCATTCCCATATGCTTCTATATTATCCATCAGACAAAGCTGAACAGAAAATGAGAGCTTAAGAAGTAAAGACAGTGCAGAAGCACACTACTAGAATGGCATAATAAAGTCTGAAAAAAGGAGGAGAGGAATGTTGGCCTCACTGTAACTTAAGGAAAAAATGGTGGCAAAGGTAACAATGATGGGCCTTCTTCTTGAGTGACCCTGCTGCAAGGGTAAAATCACTTCAAGCCTGAAGACCTGTAGAGACAGCTGGGAATCACAGAATCATAGAATATGTTGAATTGGAAGGGACTCATCAGGATCACTGAATCTAACTCAGTAAAGTTACAGACACACACACACCTGAGGAACAATATCACTGTGACTTATTTAAAATACTTTTGCTGAGGAAATTTGTTTCATCAGAGATGGTTTTCAAACAAATCAGCAAGGTTATGAAAAATAAAAGAGAGACACACTCTCTCAGGAGAAAAAGTTACAAAGGAAGCTTCTGCATACCAACAAAACCTGAGTCTTTTGAGTTGCAACCTGAGTCTCAATCCCGACATTTTCCGCCTAATGAATCCCACTGTCCATCTTTAGATATGGTTTGTTCTTGTCATTCTTCACTGAGTAGATGAAGTACTTTAAGGTGCCCTTTTCATTCACTGGAATTGTCCTAAAATGGCAGCCAATTATTTCAACAAGCTGTGTTTTGTTAACAACTGGCATTATTCCAAGTATTTAATGACATTATTATTTTCAGGAATGGTCAGAGAAAGATGACTGGCCATGACAGCAGAAAAAAATACTGACCTGGCAATATGAGTGACAGCTGGCAGTTAAGACTAGGCTCAGACACAAGATCTGAAACCATTTTAAAATGACTAGAATTCTAATCAGACTGTAAATCTTCAGACAGGTTTCCTTATTACCCCTGTCGCATTTCAGCCTTATCACTTATGCAGATACTGCTTCTTTTGGGTCAGACTTCAAGTTTCTGAGGAATACTACTTTGGCCTTAAGAAAATGTTGAGCTTCTCTACATACCATAAACTTTTTAAAATTTCCCTTCTTGCTTCTTAAGTACTAAGGTACTAGGTTTTTTAACAATTCAATTCTTTATAGATCTCTTGCATTCAGAAAGTTACTATTTTACTAAATTTGTTTCCCAGCTAATTTTTTTTAGATCATCCTTTAAAGCTTGAGATCATAAAGCTATCAGAACTTAGGAACAGAAGAGCTGCTATTCTTCATTTCAGTTTTGAAATAAAGCTTAGGCCCTAGTGTATAATCAGTTTGAACACAGTGTTTCTAAATGGAAATGATCTAAGAGGTTTAGAGAAAAATATATGACAGCCCCCATCTTCAAAAATAGTTTGACATTATTTCCTTCAATTAAACAATGTCCCTTACTTAAAATCCATGGTAATCTGTTGTTGACATTCTTGTGTTAGAGATATAAACCTATAAACTCCACAATTCCAGTGACATATCAGTTAGTATCTCTGTTAAGAGATACTCTTATCTCTTCCAAATAGCACGTAAATCATGTGATTTAGTAGTTTCTATAGTAACAATTTCTTCTTTTTTTTTTTTTTTTGAACAGTAAATAGCTGTACACAATAGTCAAAAGTTATTAGCTGCACTAAAATTGCAGTAACTTCCCTCCAAATTTCCTTTTTAATTAAAAATGACAGTTTTATTTCTTGCACCAATAAATGTCCAATTTTTGGAGTGGTCAACAGTTTCAAGTGTGTAACGACAAAAAAAACATCAAGCTGAAATCATGGAAATACAAATTTCTTCAGCTTCAGATTGTAAAGAAGTGAACGTTACGAAAGAGTTTATTGCTATCATTAGTTATAGAAGTAAAAGAAGCAAACAGATACTTAACCCTAAAACCTTGAGCGTTCAAAATTGATGATCATGCTTAAATATGTTCAAGTAAGATCTTTTTAATGTCAGAAAATACACTTATTCTTTATGTTCTGGTTGCAGAGAAGGGACAGAGCTAAACGAGGTATACTGTCTTTACTTTCTGTTACACCCCACATCCTTAAATTCAGGGGTTAAACTCAAGGTTCCATTATTCCATTTTAGCACAAACGAGAAATCCACACTAGAGACTCTCAAGAGGTGAAATTCACACAGAAGTTTACTGGCAAAACTAAAGAAAATCAAGGAACTTTGGTAAAGGACAAAACACAACATCGAAAGCTATACAAAACACTTATTAAAGGATTACTTAGCATTTACTTAGTATTAACTTAGCTTAAACTTAGCCAATTCAACCTAGAAGTCTTTAAAACATTATGTTATGTCACCCAAAAAGTTCTGTTAAAAAAGGATTAAGACAAGAAGAGATAAAGACAGAAGAGGTACAGAAAAAACACATAGCTACGAGCTCCTGAGCAGCCAGCTGCAGTCCCACAGAAGGCAGGGGCCGAGGGCCGGTCGCCTCCTGCTCACCCCTTTTAACCCCTCGGCCCCGTATAGGCCCGCCTCCTGGGTGGGACTTCTGGTCGCTTGGCCAATCAGAGGCTGGGTTGCCTCCCCAGAGCTATGATTGACAGCTCACAAAGCACGGCCTGCCCTCCCACCAGACATAGGCACCGCCATTCCCAGACGATTTGAGGCGTGAAATGTCCGGTGTGTGACAACGTCTTTGATGAGTGCTGCAAAACCAATCCCACCACTGAAATCTTTGTTATACTGTCTACTGTAGTACAATAGGATGTCCTCTTTTTCCCAATTTTTTTTTTGTTATAAAATACCTTGATTTTACCCTTAATTATACATATTAAATAGGAAATCTTAACAAGGACATTGTTAATTGTGCGCAAACAGCAGTAATTTTAGGAGCTGCATCATGACTTTGGTCAAACACTATTCTCTGGCTCTGATCTCTTCACTCTTTCCTTTTCACTGAAGCAGAACACATACTGGTTTTGGCTACGAGTTCAATTTGTTTCCTAAAGACAGAAAAATCCTAAAAATAGGCTATTCATTGGTTAGCGTTTTACAGAAAAATGCGGACACACATACTCTCGTGTTTAGAATAGAGCCATTGGTGAATCCTACATTTTATATATATATATGTGTGTGTGTGTGTGTATCTGTTGTCAAAAACTACTATTAAAATTTGCAGCTATTCGGCATCTTCAAGTTGAAGTGTTTACACAGAACCTTTAGAGGAAAACTTTTTGATCTCAGACTGAAACATAAGCTTTGATCTTGAACAGCCATTTTTGCACCCGTGTTTCAGGGCCTAGAAATGTGCGTACGTCCTTTTGTAAACTTAGTCCTTCACTTTCAAAAACTACAGGCCCACAAATAGCAGCTGTATGTGCTAATTTTGTCTTCTGAAAATAAAGCTGACTAAATACCTCCAAAGTATTACTGAGATTTAGTGATCTTCAGAAGTTTTTTTCCCTTGTATCTTTAATTCAGACACATACACATCAATGTAAATTTGTGGTTTAATTCCATCGTGAATTTGGCCTGAAATATAGATTAGCAAAATTGGAAACAGCTGTGCAAGAAACTACTTTCCTCTTCCATTTATAGTATTTTATCCCAATATAAACTCCATCATTTTAATATAAAGTGATACCCCCCACTCTTTTCATCCAGATGTTTACGGATTTTTCACATAATCTTCAGTGAAATTGCCAAAATCAACAAAAAGTCTTAACATGTAAATTCAACATATTGTTTCATGTTCATTATGGCCTTTTCTGCCACAGTGCCAATCCTCATTAGATTTCAGATTTACTTTGGTCGGCACTGATACAGAAAAGAACTCTGACTCATCATCCCATTGTGGGCTGGGTTCTTATTTAATTCATTTTTGTCTGATTCATGAACTGTTGAAATTCTAAAAATGGTCCATGAATTGCCTGGGAGATGAGAAAATTAATAATAACGATCCAATTTACTGTACATTGAACTGAACTGATTATCATGCAACATACCGACAGACTTTTTCATGGCAAATGAGTCCTATAGACAGAGGTTTTGTTTCCCTTCATACTGGACATGTCATTATACTGTAAAATAATCATTAAGCTCTTAGGCCAAGATCCAGCAAAGTGCTTAAGCACTTGCTTAATTATAAGTTTATACAAACTCCAAAGTGAAACTACGGAAGAGTTAAATTATATTCTTTATTATAGTTGTGACAAACTTAAAAGATACGTATATGCTTAAGCATTTTGGTGCATCTTTCATATATCTAGAGATGAGTGGTACTGTATAAATTCATAATGTAATGACTTTTAGTAGTCTATTTTCATACTTTTGTATATGGAAATATATTTTAAAATGTCTGCAGCATATCCACTGGTGGGTCAGGGGGGTACATTCACCTCCAGCTAATCACAAAATAGTTGCTAATTATCGTATTGGAAATAGTTTTAGAAAGCTTGATTTATGTGAAATCCTGAATTAAATGCTGAGGGTCACTGAAGGTTTTATGGCATTAAACCGAAGTTCAAACAAATCAACTATGCGGATCAGGAAGCTGCCTACAAGAAATTAATATGGAATTTCTGAGAACAAGGATATGTCATGAACACTGTTCCTTTCCATCACTTAGTCACTTTATAAGTCAGGTTTCTGCCTGAATACTTTCCTCAGAGGTCATTATGCAAAGACTAGATAAATATTATCAGAGCTCACAAACCTGTAACATAATAAAACCACCAAGAAAAGTGATGAAACTTCTTACTATAACTCCAAGTTCATGAAATACAGGACCTAACCACTGCAGTTTAGCTATTTTTGCAGCAGGTAGTGCATCTTAGGTGGAACCTGCTCCTAACAGAGTAAGTTGAGTATTGTTGCAGTACCTTACTGAATTGGACCCTCAGTGGGATCACTGGTCTTTGTCTTGGACATGTGGGATTCTCAAGCATTCAGGAAGCTCAGGACAGATATTTCCTTCATTCTGCAGACAGAAACACAGGGGGGTTTTGCTTCCATAATACTAAAGTATTTAAGCATATGTAATTCATAAAATGAATTTCCTCAAAGGCAATAGGTTGTCTAACACACTAGAATGCAGTGGGCTCCACCTGATAGAGGCTCTCAGGGAGGCATCTTGGCTTATCCTGTGGCACAGTACACTCCTCGAGGATCTGACTGACCTTTAGAGTGAAAGCTGGGTTGTGACACATGATCCAGAATCCTACCTTTTTCATTTTCATAGGAACTGCATTGCTAAGGATAAATGTCCAATTTGAAGACTTGGATCTCACTTCAAATTTGAGAGAAGTGAGATAAAAGTTGTCAGAGATTAGCATAAAAATTTCAGAAAACAATAATTGAAACCAGAATTCCTACGCTGCTTCTGAAGATTGATATCCCATGACAATGAGCTTTGATAAATCACTCTAGCTGAGGATCTATTCTTATGCTCTTTACAGAGTGTGTGTAATAAATCAATATACTGACAGATTTAAGAAAACCTCTCATTCTGCCTTCATTGCATGAGATATCTTCGCAATACAGTTAAATCTTTTTTCAGTACTGGAAGTCTTCCACTGAGTGATGTGTACAGAACATTGCTTACTTCCTCAGTAACACAAATATTCAGAGAAAATGTATTGTTCTCTGTTCAGTTTTATTTAAATTATTTCTTTCCATGCAGCCAAACAAATCACTTCAAGTGCTTTCGGAGTTGCACATTAACACCTCATCTAATATATAATGATGATATAAAAGTCTTTAATTGATGCTTAATTATTTTTAATAAATACAATATAGCATGTAAAACCTCAACTCTGTGAAATAGAAATACAAAAACAGGAAAAGATAAGCAATAAAAATGAGACATGAAATGATGCAATAATGAAAGAGATAAAAATTTAGTTTGGAAAGATCTGTCAGGACTGTTCCAGATAGAACTCAAAAGATTACTGTACACTGTGTAAAATGGTATCACTTAAACTCAACACCTAATTGCTATTCTCAACTCTAAGTTTACTATTTCAGTTCAACTTATGTTTAATTATCTTTCAGTGAAACAGCCCATACACTTTCTTTAACTGTCCTGTCATTTTCCATGAAGACCCTACCTTAAAGCAAAATTAAAACTTTTGAGTTGAAGCAGGGAAGATTAGGAATTTTTCCTCTTAAATGCACTGTGTTTATAAACTCTTCTTAACAACCAACATGTACAAAGTTCCTCTCAGTGTTAAATAATTCATCTTGCAATAGCGTCTTGAAGGGTTGGACGTACATGAGGAGCCCTGCTCACTATGGACTTTGCAAATCACCCAGTGAAAACATGGTCTCCTACACCAAAGAATTAAAAATAATTGCAGGAAACTAACTTGCTCAATTCTTTTTCCACAGATACATGCAAAATAAGGAAATGTTCTTATTTCATGCACTTAAGACTACTCATGTTGAGAATAAAAACATAAATTTTAGCTAAGGTCAGCCCCAGATATTTATCCATTTTTAAAATTTTTTTTTTTGCATATCTTTTCATCACAACTGCTTTGGTATAATACCATTGAGAGAACCCAATAACAGCTGAAAAAACCCTCATGGGCTTTCCTTTCTCTCCAGCTTTGAGGTAGGCATTGGTTAATTTTAACTGCATTCCTTCAGCATTCCTCGATACACCATTATTTAAAAAATAAAACAAAGCACAGGAAAAGATAGGGCTATGTTAGAACTAAAATCTGTATATTTTTTCATCGTCTCTTTCAAAAAGCACCAGAAGTTAGTGCATTTGATTTTTTGAATTAAAGTATTTTGAAAGCAGACTAACGCATAAAACTGCTACTCAGTTGGGCACGTTTCTTAATACAAACAGACCATTCCCTGAGGATGCAAAAAACTTCTTGCAAAAGAAAGGAAAAAAAGCACTCTTTGCAATGCTTTAATAGGGAGAAAACCAGGTAATTCAAAAATACAAAATACACATGATAAACAAAATGCTGTTCTGCTAGACAAATGATTAAATTGCTTATCTGCTTCTTTGTGAGCGCAGTACAAAGACAGTCTCACCAAATCAATCCAATATTTTGATAATAGAAAGTATTCAATATTTCACTTATATATTATAATAACTGAACTGAAACTTATCCATTTTGGAAGTGGAGAGAGATCTGCAATTATCTGAGGTGTACATGGATATCCACCTAGGTATTTCCAATGCCTTTGTGCATGCAAGTCAAACCAGCTCTGTGTACATGCACAATTATCCATGATACCCATTGTATCACGTGAGTAAGTATGTTTTCACATATTTGAGGTCTTTTTCACACCTAAATGTTCTCCTTCAAATATTACCAGCCTTTCTCAATAATTAAAGGCAAAGAAAAAAAATTTAAGTAAAATTCTTAAGGCAATTATTTAAAGAAAGTTCAGATAAGAAAGTTGATAGATCATTTTTTCAACAAAAATAGCTCTATTCTATAGAAAAATAGCTAGAATTTTGCAGGCACTAAAACATTTTTCCATTAAGAATTCTTCCACAGCCACTCAATTTCTCAGGGGAATTTTTGCCAATTCTTTTTAGAATGTTTTAATGATTTTATTTGAGTAGTTTCATAGTTAACTCCAACCATCAGATCAAATTGGATCTGCAGTTTTTCAGGCCAGAAGTTCACTATTATGTACATCACCAATTATTTTTTTCATGGTGATGACATCTATACTGATCATTGGATGTCATGATCAGCAGTTATTATAGTTCCATCTGACAATAGCTTCCCTCTGGAAATCTAAGCAGGTTTGGAATAGATAAGCAGAGCAGGAGACTAGACAGATGCTTACTGCTAACTTACCCATGGTAGTTCAAAGACTGGTATCAATTTTTCCAGTTGGCACTCTATTCTCCACACCTAGAACCATATCTATAGAAAATTATTCAGAACTACATAAAAAATGTAGACCTTGAAATTGACATTATAATTGCTTGACTTTATCTATTCTTTGTTGACCACAAGATTTCCAGCTTCCAGTATATCATCAGAAACCAGAGTTGTTCTTTGACAATGAATGCTTAACAATGAGAAATGCAGGAAGTATAAAACAAAAACAACCATAAGTATAAAACAAAAACAAACATAAATATAAAACAAAAACAAAGCAAAAGGGCTTTTGTAAGTTGTGCTATTTTAATTTAAACCTGCTGATTTAGTTAAGTACAGAAAGAAGGCTTATGTTATCAGAGAAATGCTATGCTCTTTTTTCCCACCAGCATTTATCAAGAATTTAGAAAAATGCTACACAAAGTCTTCTGAGGAGTATTTTTAGACAGGGGGAGAACAAATGAACTTAAAATAAGACAAATTAATTAAGACACAAGTTAGGCACTCTCTAAAGAAGACTCAGAATTACAGCTTTGGACCTAGGTGCATTTGTTCTCCTTTTTTTCTTTTTTTTCTTTTCCTTTTAATCTGTTGTACAACTTCTGAAGCTTAAAAAATATTTTCATGCGATAAACGTAAGTCTTAATGACTCCAGTGTCTTTAGGCAGTATTACATTGAGAACTTTTTTTTTACCTTTATAGAAATGTAATATTTAGAGCAAGCACGAATGATAAGTTAGAACTTTGTAGGATGCATGCTTAAGAGTACAGTACACAGAAGGATCTGTGCTGTATATTTCCACAATAATATCTACTGTTCCATGAAATAAAATGATTGCGCCAAGTTTCCAAAGCTTAAACTTGCTGAAGAGAACACGGATTTTAAATAATGTTATAAAATTGTGAATATACTAAACTTATTTTCCAGGTTTTGACTGTGATAACTAGCATAAGCAAGGCAACAGAATAATCCCATTTTTACAGGAGTCTCGTTCTACTGTTCCATGCAGTATGTCAGTACAACATAAAAAGCTATTTGAATAACCAAATGCAAGCCTACAACTTGCATTAAATCTATCTTAGATGACACTCTGAAAGACTAGGGTATTCATTAAATGCAATGTACTTCAACCACATTGTAGGAAAACCCTAGGAGTACCAGAGAGATCTGCACACGATGATAATTACAGTGAGTTTTTTGTAGCTGGAAACTAAGGTGTAATGAGTGTCCTTACTCTAGTCTTAACAAGAGAACATATATTCTTATGACAAAAATAAACATAAATCTGTGATTTTTAGAAGTGTGACAACTGAAAGGGAAAAAATTGAGATTTTGTAATGGTAGAAGTTACAAAATAGACATCAGCAGAATAATGCTGCAATTAGGGTTTTCTTTTCACTATTTACAGGTACTCAAAAATGCCCCAAATTTTTAAAAACCTTTGAAATGGGTAAAGGAGAATAACTTACCAAAGCATAAAAATAACTTAAGGGCAGGTGTCAAGAAGACTATACCAAACTTTTTTCAGTGGTGCCCAATGACTGACAAAAGGCAACGAGCACAAACCGAAAAACAGGAATCTGAATATGAGGAAAAATTTCTTTACTTTGCAGCTGACAGAACACCGGAACAGACTGTCCTGTGAGGGTGTGTAATCTCCTCTGGAAATATTCAAAACCAGCCTAGACATGGTCCTGTGCAACCTGCTATATCTGAACCTGGCTTTTTCAGGCTAGATTATCTTCAGAGGTCCCTCCCAACGCCAGTCATTTTCTGATTATGTGTTTCTCTGAAAAAAGTTCCTTTTGAATTGAAAAGATTACTCTGGTATGTGACAGCAAGATTATGATGGCAAAGGGAAGCTCCACAGTGGTTTTAAGATTTCAGACTTGTACCTCATATGAAACGTTTAAAATACAATATCGCATACAAAATATCATGTCTTCCAAGAATATATCCTCAATTAATCACTCCAAAAATATATATACTGAAACAAGAGGTAGATACAGTGCTGTGCTTCAGGGTTTTTTTCCTTGAAATGCAGATTATTAATCTAAACTTTACTTTAAATTAGACCTAAAGTAGTTCTATTTTAAGGATTTTAGATTAACATCAAAAGATTATGGATAATTACAATTTTATCCAATGCAAGGATAATTTATTCTTAAAATGAAATATTGAAATATGCATAAACCTGAAAAATTTCAGCTGAAATCTCAGGTCAAATTTGCAGTCGCTTATGGCCACACGAGAATTATTTCTGAATATAGCAAAGGCTAGAATCATAACTGGAATGTAGGTTCGTTAGTGATGATTTGCCTACTTATTTTTTAAATGTTACAATGTTGAAATTATTGATTAGAATCTAATTATTAACTGTGTTATTACAAACCTTTGCTTTATAACTTGGAATCAATAATGAATATTAACTATTGAAAAGTCATTATTGAATTAATTATCCATCTATAATATTTGCAATTCCATTTTGACAAAATACACTAAGATAAAGCATTTATTCTGGACACACTACAATGACACTAGTCAAAAGAATTTTGAGGGATGTTTTGTTTGTTTTGTTTAGATTTTTAAACAATGGATCTGATTATGACAATCTGACAACTTTGAGAATAAAACTATCCTTTAGCTCAAGTTCTCATAAACTATCTCTAGCCAAAGGAGTATTTTTTTTTAACTTCTGCTAAAATATTTCTGAACCCATATTTTTACAGGCATCTTAAACTACTGAACTAACATATGGGTTAAACTTATTTTAAGTGAACTGTCTCACACTGCACCTTAATGTTTTATCTGCTTGAGCGTGGGTTCATGTTGGATTCACTAAATATTCCTGTAGTCTGACTAAAACAATGATGAACAAAGAGCCTGTTATCAATTCAGAGGGCATGTCCTTTTATCTCTTTATCAATATCATCTGCTGTCTTCTGACCTAACAAGAAGAAAACCTAGAAGTTTCTCTAAGAAAAAACAAGTTTCAAGTAGTAACTGGTTGAACTGTATTATATATCAGGAAAGAGTTGCTATTTACTGAGCCTGTCCATGTAATTCATTTACAGTGTAAGTGACAGGTAAATGTCCCACATGACTTAAATCTCGGGTCAGTTTTTTCTTACCAGACAATTTTAAGACTGAGATAGTCTATTTTCACAGGAAATATGATCTTTTAGAATTACTTGTTTTCCTTGTAAAAATACTTGTTGTCTGATCACTGTTTCTGATATTAAGAAATTATGATAACCCCTAGTAAATCCTCTTTTTTTTCAGATAGAGATGTTATTTTTAAGTTCTTCTTCAAAACACAACTGCTTGTGGAAAGTTTAGAACCAAACTCTTAAACTTAGCAGCAGTGTTAATACATTCTACAGATTTTTTGTGGAGATCTTTATTTTATATGCTCATGATCCTAGTTGCTGCTGAACACGGATATCTTCCACATGACAAGAAAATTATGTATAAAAAATCCCTAAACCACAATGTCAATTCCATAAAAATAATTTTAAATCCAAATCTGCAGTTCTAGAGGTAAAGTTTTTTGAAACACACAGAGAATAAAAGCATTCTTAATTCTTAAAATGACAATTTTTCCCTAAATCATATCAAATTTGTGACAAGACACAAACCGCTGTTCGTTTGACAGCTCGCTACTTAAAGAAGCATATAAGTATCAATAAAAAGGCTTTTAAAAAGTATTTAAGGCTAACTGTAGCATTATTTTGTTATTCAAACATTTAAAAACGCGCATAAATCAAAGACATAATACCTAGTTAATTTATAAGTTCCCACTGAACTTCTGAAAATATTTTAATGTTGTTTCACTGCTGCAGTGTTTGCAGGCATAAGCACATCTTGATACTGACATAGTAGTACATCTTGGCTATTTGCTTATAATTCTGTGGCCCTTAGCATAAGAAGGACATGGACCCAATGGAGAAAGTCAGGAGGAGGGCCCCAAAGATGATCACAGGGCTGGATCTTCCTGGCAGAGAAGGGACCAGATAGATCTTATAGCAGCTATCCAGTACTTAAAGCTGGAGAGGAACTTTTTGCAAGGGCTTGTTGTGATAGGACGAGGGGGAATGGCTTTAAACTGAGAAAAGCAGGTTTCCCAGAGAAGCTGAGGATGCCCCATCCCTGGGAGTATTCAAGGTCAGGTTGGATGTGGCTCTGAGCAACCTGGTCTAGTGGAAGATGTCCCTGCCCAATGCAGGCATTTAGAACTAGAAGATCTTTAAGTTCCAACCCAAACCAGTCTATGATTCTATCATATAAAGCAATATGAAATCAGAAACATCCTTGATATACAGTACCAGATACATGCCAAATAACCTATTTATGCAGTTAGTACACAAGCCCATATTCCTACTGATTGTCAAGCTGTCTTTATTCAGCCGTTATTTACCAAACTTGACAAAGAAAGAGAACACAATGTTCATTTCTAATAGCAAGCTGGGGAGAGTTGGAACAATTCTGAGGGTCAAATTTAGAATTCCAAGGGGTCATGATAAACTGGAAGAGTAGTGAGAAACCAAAGAAATGTAGCAATTTCTATATCTTCATTGTCCCTATCTGAGGAAGAAAAGCAACTAATACCAAAATGGGAAATACACAAGATGGAAAACTATTGACTAATATTTTAACAAAGTAGCATGAAAATAACAGAAAGTATTTCTCACTGCAAATAAAAGTGCCAGATAAAGTGCAAAGTTATTATAAAGGTATCTAAGCAAATCTGTCATGTCAGTTTATGTTTTTTCTCCAAGAAACAGCCACAGCATGATGTCATAGGAAACCAGTGTCACTGATCGCATTGATAGATGTCCCTTTAGATAAGTTTTACTTTCATGTCAGTGGAATCAATAATCAGGCCACATATAATGGCCTTTTATGTGTAATTTCTTAAGACCTTGTAGGTAAAGAGTCTGAATGTTTCCAACAGATTATAAAACACTATTATTTTAATGCAATACCAGCATATCAAACATATTAACACGTAGATGTGAATGGAATAAATTTAGTTGAATTTTGAACAGAACTTTTAAATACAGAAAATGGAAAACTACATTCAGTATCCACTGCAATTCCTGGTACCAACTACTGCACTTTTTTATCAGTTTATCAAATTTTTTTATTAGCTGAAAGATAAAACTACATTTTTCCCTCCAGTTTGCCTAATCAAGTTTTTATAATTAGGCACTAAAGGTGAAAAATAATAAATCTAAATTGCTCATACAAGCTTTGCTTTATGTATGTCAAAGTCATTTAATGACAAAACATGAAGATAAAGTAATATACGAAACTTGTTATGTCACCTGAAGCACATCTGTGTGATATTTATCTCCATGACTCTTGCACTTGGCTCTATCCTTTTTCTTCTGCTCTGTTAGCAGACAGTGTCAAGAAACTGGCAGGACCATATAGCTTTATGAAGTGAAGGGACAGGATGCCGTGACACAAGACCAGTGAGTAACACTGATGAGATTATTTTCAGTGCTAAGGCACCTCAGAAAGACCAGGCTTACACCACCAGATTTAATCTAAATGAACAGTATATCCTGATTCCATACATTTGAAAAAAACCACCCCTTACACCTTACCGTGTTTCAAATAATAAAGATTTAAAAATCGTGTATTACATTTGATACAAAAGGGGAGGTGCAGTACAGTTAATAAACTGATTTGCAGAAGAGGTTGAGTAGAAGTTGGAGCAATCATCATCTGAAACCATCTATATGAAGTAGATGGGCATGATTTTGGTCCATTTACTTGGAAATATAAAACTTCAAAGAGCTAAAATAAGGTTATCCGTGACTGTATTTTTTAAAATCCACATGGTGAATGCTATGTCACAAGATAAATTTTAATGTCATGTACAATTCAGCCACAAAATTGGAAGGGGCAGAAAGATGAATGCATACAAAAGCTCACATTATCATTGCCTAATATAAAGCTTAGGAACTCAGACCATCTATCCCTGCTTGTTAAATGCTGTAATTGTTGTTTACTCATTTTGTTGCTTAGCTTGTTTATTTTTATTGATTTTGTTGTTGAGTATTTTGTTGCATTTTACGCCTATTGTGATTTGAGTTTATTGTGCATTTTAATGCAAATGTGTTTATAAGAAGTGAATTTGTATTACCATGAGGGTTTTTCTATTTTGCTTTTTTTTTTTCTTAACAACATTACATCTGAAATCTACCGTGCTGCCCAAAGGACCTCTGTAGCACACTTGGCTAAGTGACAAGACCGTACTTGTTGAACATACTTCACTGCATCTAAATAGTCTATCAATATAGAAAGATTATGAAAATGTAAGTCAGAATAGGTTCTAGGAACATTACAATTAATGTACATGGATATTAAGCATTTCACACAGACTCAGGAAAGGACCGAGAGTAATTCAGATAGAATCAATAGAATCCGACCCTCTGTAATCTTAAATCCTGTTCCTGAAACGTTCTCAGTGATGACAAATCCCTGCATTCATGTTGAATCTGGCAGACTTTATGTATTTGAAAGACAAAGAATCTGGCAATTTAACCTAAGCTATTTTTTGTCTATCATGTAAAACTATACCAAACTCTTCTTTGCTGGTTTACTTCGAGCATCAACTCTCTTCTTGGTAGGAGTCCTATACAGATTTTTAAAAGAACACAAAGGGTTAATTTCTTTTCTCTCTGTGCAGTTTCCAAAATATTAACTTGAACATGTCTACGAAGACACTGCCTTGAAGATAGATAACATATTTCAAAGTCCTTTGGAAACATGCTGTAATGGACATTTTAAAAATAATTGGGAATCATATTGCCAACATAAAACAAGACAAATATAGATTCTTTGGCAGATCTACATGCATATATCTGCTGAGAGCTACTTGAAAAGTGGAAGTATTATCCTAAAGCCAGTTGTCAATCTAAACACAGACAACAAGCCTTTATCTACAGAGAATTAAGCATTAACTGGGACTTTATTTTTTTGCAAAAAACACACTGCTTGTCTTGTGGTCTCAAGGTATTATGGAAGAAATGTTAATAAAATTAGAACAGTAGTGAATTTTATATGGATCTTGGATAGGGAGAAAATGGAACAACAGAAATAACTTTCAAAAATTTAAGATTACTAAATTAGAAAAATCCTCAGTATTTCCCACATTCTCACAGAAAAATAAGTTGGTTTTAACTCTTGATCTCTCTCAATGCTTTCCTTGATGCTAAAAGTCATGGAAAGGTTTGTCAATGACTGCAAAAATGTGACCCACTGTTTTTACATCTAAGAAAATATTTTGGCCTGAGAAATCAGAACACTATACAATTTAATAGTACATACTAGACAGGACTGAGCAGTTTCCTTTTCCAAGCATATGCTTAAGAAAAGTATAATACTTTTTTCTTAGCGATATTGTGGATAAATGCAATTTTTTTTAAGTTTAAAATGTAATTTAATTTAAAGTTTCCCTCAGGAAAACTATTTTCCAATGACCTGTTAAGGGGTGGTGTTTGTAGAACTGTAGTAGCTTGGCACCAAGAATTTAGCTGCAGTCATCACTCTCTCTTTTCTTTGCCTTTCCCCAGGGACTTAGGTGCAAACCCTGAGCTCACCTTTTCGGTGAAATGTATCCTTTACATTGAGAAGGGAGTTCTATCACAGGTTCTTACCCACATTTTCGTGTTGTAACACTGGGTTGATGAAACATGCTTCTGATAAAACCTGGATGAAGTTCACTAACTCATTTATTAAAAGCCATGCACAAAGAGAAGAATGTGTACCGTGTACTAAATTCACTGTTGGCATCCTTCATTACAATATGGGAAAACCAAAGGTACTTTTTAATATAGTGACAATAAATCCAGTCCCTGTGATTTACTGTTTTGTTTTGTAGGCTGCATGATCATTCTTTAAAAGGTGTACTCTCATTTAAATTTATGTGCTAAATACCTGCTTTCAACTACACAGTATTTTAAAGTTTTATATTCTTTGTAAGTAGATTTCAATACTAAAATCTGTTACGAATTACTTCTACTTGATTAAATTTTCTTCTGCAGCCTGTCTGTCTCTCCCTGATGTGTCTGACTCAGTAACTGGGGAAGAAGTGTCTTCTATCAATCAATGACAGAAAGTGCTGAATCTGAAAACGCTGACTGAGCACCATGGAGGGCAGTCAGGTTTCTGATAGCAGTCAAGGGAAGTTAAAAAATTTCAATATGAGTGTTAAATGCCTTTTCAAAAGATATTCAAAGATTAATCAGGAAGAAAAAGTCATGCTCAAACAAAAGTGCTTAAATAAAATCATTGATCTGAGACTGGCATTTACAGAACAAAATAAAAGAATTCTATTACCCCAGGTGAACTTTCTCCAATGACAATGACTAAAATAACAAGGATATGCTTCATGATTGTCTTTTCAATATTGTACATCAAATAGGATTTTAAACAAACAAGAGAGTGAGTAAGTAAATACACCACAACCACTTAAGAGTTCATTCATGGATGAATGTTTATAGCAGCATGTAACTTCAGTAATGACTATCTGATATTATAACTAATTTCCATGAACAACAGCAATGCTATCCATTGCTATGAGACAGAGAACAGTATTCACTTTCATTGTCTATTCATTAATTAGTTTATATGTAAAGTATGTGCAGAATTTAATTTGTAATAAATATGTGCATATGTATGGTAACAGGTTTAATTAGCTGCGGACCTGTACATCCTGTCATGAAAGTACAAAATTATCATTCTAAGAAACAACTGTAATTGGCCTGTTTAGGAGGGGCAAATCCTTTCTGTTCAATGTCATTATTTTCCAGGTCATTAATAAAATTTTCATTCTTCATATACCAAATTAACCATGCAAAATAGCAACTGATGCTAGGAATTGCGCATCTGAATATTGAACTAAGCTTTTATTTTGTAATAGTATTTTCTTTATTCCGAGATACTTGTTTTCAAGCCATATTTATGAAAATACTGGCTTTATAAAATGTGGGGAGCTCCCCGTCAAAGAAGGATTTGGCAAGACCAAAATTGCACAGGTAGTGCCAACAGAAAAGAGCCATGTAGAAGAATAGGAACTGATTTTCTGTAAAGCCAATTGATTTGATAATTGTAGACCATATTGGCAGACAAATTCAAGATGTCATTTAGCAGTGCTTTTTCAAGGTTAATGAATATGCTTGTCTCTGGCTAGTAAGAACAGCATCACTATGGATCACAATTATCTTCTTACAATCATCTGTTGTTTACATTGCACAGAGCAATGTGCCATTTCATAGATACTAAACTACCTATTTTATGTTCTGTCCTGAACAAGGGAACTTTTGCATGCACATGGCAAATGGGCTTCACTGAGTTCCTAACATGAAAATTCCAAGTTTTTAAACAGAAATTCTATTTAGGAAGAGAAAGGACCATGGGCCAAAAGCTGGTTAAGAGCTCTGAAGCTGAACTTCCGGAGAAGGCATTATTTTCCTTCAGTTAGTGTCCCATTCAGGATACTTCCAGTCTTTTATACCGGGACTGTGTAGATCCAATTAAATAATTTTGCACTGGTGATAGTTTAATTCTATGAATTTCAGTCACTAGCTTAAATTTTCAATGTTAATTTTTTAAAGAATTAGTTATATTCCATCTACACACTGTTCTGACGGAGTAGTCACTATCAAGTGGCAGGCAAAGTTTCAAAACCTGGTAAACATTCTGTAATCACATGTGTACAAGTAACCAGTCATCTTCTTTCCAGTAAAAAAATCCCCAAAACCAACCATATTCATTGAACAAGAATATTCATCAGCTTGTTACTTTTTTTTAGCATATTTGTTCCCAGTTTTCTAAGAAATTCATTCATGCTTATAGGAATAATACATAAAATCAGAAAAACAGCTTGTTGGAATTAGAAAGAATTTCACTCAGGCTTTCTACTGAATATTTTCTAGCATTTTATTTTATAATCACAGGTGTTCATAACAACAAAATTAAGATCATAAAAGAATGGTCTTTCAGACTGGATCTTGCTTTCCAACAAACACTGTAAGTATCTTTCAAACTCTTTTTTCATTACTGTATGACAACATATATTCATCATTGCACAGTTTTGAGACATTAGAGATCCATAATATTAAATTGATCAAGATCAAACTCTCAAATTGATGAGTTATAAGATATGACAAAATAAGGAACATGACTCTTTGTCCATGACCAGAAAATAAGCTAAATTGTTTTCCAAATGAAACTTAGACATTAATGTATTTTTCCTGTTATTACCAAAGCCGTTAATGGCTAAGTTTCAAAAAACAACAATAATAACAAAATCTCATAAAATGTGTAGAGTAAAAATGTAGTAATTCACAATGGCTGGAAGTTCAACCACATATTTCTGTATTTTATGATTTTATGCAGTACAATAGTGAGCAAATACAATTAAAAGCAAAGTAATGTATCTTAAAATGTACTTTATTCATTTCTTTGAGAAGTGTAATGTTATGATACTACTTCATAGTGTGCTTGTAAATGTTCAACTGTGCGTTTGAGTAAAGTAGTATAGCCTAAGTAATGCAAAATTTCATTAAAATACTGTTACAATATCTTTATCTAAAATGTAAAAGTGTTTATAAGTGTACAGAAGTATACAGACTAGTAAGTAATGAATTATGAAAAATTTACTTCAGAAAAATAGTAAGAAGTATATCACTCATGAAAATAATATCAAAACTCACTTATTTTTCACCTTCCAGTGGGGATAATTTGTTCATTCACTTTTACAAGTGGAGTTTAATTTGTGTATTCTCTACACTATTCTAAATCTTCCCAACAGAAATGCTGTTAGTGTAGCTCCTCTTCGCCGCTGTGAAACCATTCTTAAAATGAGCACAAATACCTGAGCATACCTATACCTGTCAGCACCAGAACCAATAGAGTGGCTAAAAAATACTAATAAATACTTGTTGGACAGCAAAAATTAAATATATTTTTCATATAAACGCTTTTCTGATACTTGAAGAACAGTGGTCTACTAAAGTTTTCTCAGGCAAGGACTGAAATGTGACTCTTCCTCTTCTCCCGAAATTTATTATTTTCAAGTGGATAGTAATAGAAAACAGAATGGCAGCACGCAAATAAAATTTTTGAAAGTCTAAATGTTTTCAACTTCCCCCCATCAAAAAATGCATTGTTGCTGTTATCCAAAGTACAGAACCTTCCCAGTGCAGTGATAAGAGATTTTAAGACGAAAAGAGAAATTAGCCTTTTCTTTCATGTGTGTAAAGTGATAGAAACTATTTCTTTAAATAGTTGGATCAGCATAACTTAGTGATTAACTTTATTTTTTTATTTCCCTACCTTTTCTGGGAAGCAACAAACTATAGTTGCACCCACCTGAAAAAATATCATTGTAGAATTTTCTGGTGTACAACTTAAACAAGTGGCCAAGTAGCATGGGCAATTGGATCACTCATTCAATTAGTCTTATCAATGCAAATGTAAAAAGGTAAAAAATAGGACAGAAAACGATTTGAATTTTAATGCATTTTTTGGCTAGTAGCACAAAATATTTCGTATTTACATACCAGTATACTCTTCTGGAAAAGTGAGAATTGCAATGTAATGATCCACAGGCAAAAAGGGGAATGTGCATGTGGTGATGTAAAAATGAAAGAATTTAGTACCTGGGTATTGACAATAAAAGTGCTTGGCTGAAAAAACAGTCAAGATCCTTAATGAAATATAAATTAACAATATCACTACATCTGGCTGAAATATTCTTCAAATTTAGGTGAGAGCACTTGGGTTCCAGTACTAGAGTCTGGCATAACTTTTTCTCAATACCTACAAACATTAGGCAGTTCATGTTGAACTGGATTCCAGATGTTGTTCTGAAACCTGATGCCAGAAATAGGTTTTGCTTTAGTTCAGAAACAATTTCAGTGATTTGTTCAAAGCTCAAATATAAAAAAAAGGCATTTCTTGGTTTGCTGCTTGAACTGTTTTGTCAAAGTATGTAGCTATTAAGTCTAGCATCGTGCCATTCGAAGATTGTGACTGTGAAAAAACAGCTATTTACATAAATATATTCAGCCATTTTTATGCAGTTTCATTTTTAACTGCATTGATTGCTATCAGCTCTGCTAGATTGCTTTCTTCTAGTCCAATTAAGTTCAAAAAAATCACTGACTAAACTTTCTCAAAGGAACAAAATTATTGATCATCATATTTCAATACTGGCTCACCACATCCATTGTAAGAAGCAACTGAAATCTTAACATGTGCTTTACCCCTGAAAGTACTACATGTGATAAGAAAAATATCATTACCTACAGCTATCACATGACTGGTGCAAACTGTGCATCTGATCCAATTCCCAATAATGTCAATGGCAATGTTTCCATTGATGTCACTGGCACAAGGTCAGTTCCTGCAGGAGAAAGCTGTGTCTTTCTGTAATCAGTTGAAAACAAAATGAAGTCAGAATATTACACTCTCCTCTCAGGTACCAGTGACTAAAGGAATTTTCTTAAAATCTTTCACAATAACTCATGGTTTGGTTTTTTTACAATATAACATCTTCTTTCTGTCAGTGCCATTATTCTTGAGAAAAGGTAAACTTTGAATGTGAAGGGCTGTGATTACTTGTCATTATTGTAACCAGGCAAGACTTACAGAAGCACTGTTCCGTGCCTAAATGCCTAATGTGTGTTTTAGGCCAGAAAAAAATGGGGGAGACAATGCTGATACTGGAAAGCAGGAGAAAGTCAGTGCACAGCCCTTACTTAATGAGGAGTTAGGATGGAACACAAACATTTACATTTTTAAATTATAGAAGTTCATAGCACTGGCTTTCAAGCAGGAATGAGTTGACTTAAGGAATATGTTACAGTCTTTAGCATTTAGCTCTTCGCAATAAATCCATACTTTATCTAGAGATCCTGGTCATATCTAGTCAAAGCAAAAGGGCTTCCTAAAGAGCTTATGAGAATCTTCACATCTCAAAATTAAAATATGAATATTTTTTCTAATAGAATTATGAAAAAATCAAATTTCCTATTTTGAAAATTAAATAATTCTTTTGCAGTTGCAAAGGATTGCTTCAGGCCCTTATTCCTGTTTTCTTCCTTTTAAAATTATAAACAGAAGAGAAGATGGACAATTAAAATACTAGATAATTTTCAAATATTTATTCCCATGGGCATCTTTTTTTTTTTTTTTTTCTGCAGAATAATCAAAACAATATGCCATTTCCTTTTTAAAAAAAATATTTAAGGATTGAGAGAAACACTTTTTTTAAAACCATGTGGTTTTTTTATTTGGTTTGTAGGAGTGGGAAAGCAGTCAAATGAGGAAGAAAGAGCAAAACACCCAAAATAAGGAAATGCATTCTATGGATCTCAATTGCCTCTCAGTTTTGCCTTCTGTCAGTCTGGTTCGTAGAGTCATACTATTCTTGATCATAGCTTATTTAAGCCCACATTTCCATGAACTACGTAAGTATTGCTTTCACTGGGAATCGTTACATCCCGTACAGACCTTACATTCCCTTCTTGTTGGCTTACTGCTTTTTCAGAGATTGCAGCAAGGTCTCTGCCTCTCACAAAAACTCCAGACGTGAATTAATTCCCACAAACATTCGTTCAGGAAAAAGTCTGTTCTATTGAAACTGAAAAGCATAGTGCATTTTAGTTGCTCTTATTGTGCAGGTCTGATTAGTAAAGCCACTTTGCCAGCACCTGTCATTCTTGGAAAATTTCAGACCCACTTGTAAGAGTGATGATATATTATATGCTCTTCTATCAAACAGTTGTCCAGCAAGTCAATCAAATATGCAGCAAGTCAATGAGAAGAGCTTCATTTTCAATCATCTACTGCATTTTCGCTGTTTGGACAAACAGTAAGACATTTCTAGTCATTCAATATGCAGCCATATTATCAAATCCATTCTTTTTTCCAACAGTAAAGAAAATATCCTTAAAGGTGAAATCTGCAGCAGCAGTAAATTTGACACCATTTTTATGTAAGGCACTAAACAGTACACTGATCAAAGGTGACAGGGAAACCATTCTATTATTTTATTTTGCAAACCCCCTTCTCCCCACTCACAAGAGGAGTCTTGAAGAACCAATTTGTAACAATGTTCTCAGTTGTTTAAGTAGACCTTCAACAACCTTTCACGATTATTTCACTTACATGAAGTGCATGTGAAAATGACATGTAAACGTCTCCCAGCTGTCTTCCTAAGCTTAGACTAAAGGAGGGAACAGGAGAAGAGAGAAAGAAATAGGTTCATACCTGGCAAGCTCTTACTTGTTTGTGCATGGCTTCACTACAGGGTACAGGTACTGTGTTGTTTGTAAGGGAAATCTGTGATCTGGACCTTTCTGTTCAGGAGGAACAATCAGAAGACCAATAATAACTTACAAGAAGTTATTCTACTGGGGGGCATTAAAATAAATTGTATAAGTTGCAGTAACATATAGGAGTCATGTCCTTGTTGAATACCCTCCTCTAACAGGAAAAACACTAGCCCCAAAATCCTTGATAAGATGATGCATGGTTGTTAGGCGATCCTAAGTCCCAAGATTTAAGATCAAAGGCCAGTTGAAGCAAGTGCAACACTCCAGTCAGACAAATGCATCAGTTGGGCATAATTGAAAGAAGGAAGACAACGCTGAGAAAAGATTCAGGAACTAAAGCAGGAGTCACCCTAAGGCATGAATGCGAACTGGAAAGCAACAGCATTACCTGCAGTAGATCTTCTGAGCAGCAGTCAATCATTGCAACTTGACTAGTGGCTGCTCTGCAACTAGTTAAGAATTGACAATATCCAAAGGTTTCATGCAAATGAAAAATAAAGTGGCTGTAGGTAGATAGACAGCTTAACAGAGTAGTAACTATACAGTGATGCTCATCAAAAAGTATTTTTAATATTTTGCTATGCAGTATAACAAATAAATGAGGCATGGGCAATGAAACTTCAAAGGAAGAAAGAGAGTTTTGTAAATGTGGTGAAAAAACAGGAGAAAAGCCATGCATGTTCAAAAAGTTAGGTTAACAAAAGAGATTAGAATCGAGGACTGCATCAACTGATATTGTCACATAAAATATTAATGTTGTTTAAGGGAGAATCAAGTTGAATGTGGTTACAGCCTTCAGTGACAGGCAGGACAGCAAATGTTTCCCAGTTATCAAAAAGAAGTGTGAGACAGGAGTAATTAAGGGCTCTGTGCTAGTTTTTCTAGGCTTACGGCATTGTTAGAGGAATTGTGAAAATGACAGGAGAATTTTAATTTTGGATATAGAGCCACATCTGTAAAACAAAGGCAAATTTTCAGTATCAATATAGAAAAGAAAGTTAAATGTAATCTTAGTGGAAAAAAATGTAAACTTAGAAGTGTCATGACCCAGTCCAGACCTTTCCAAACCAATGCAAATTCAGCATGAATTTGATTTCTGCCCTCTTCAAGGCCACTGGCATCACCAGCAATAATGAATGCCAAATAAATAACAGTCAGATATCACAAACATTTATGGAAACAGTGGCTACCTTCTCAGGCAACTTTAGAAACCCAAGACTCCTGAAATTACTTGCATGTACCTCTGCAACTTACAGTGAAAGCCAGGCCATTTCTTCAAACTCATCTCAATCATTTAAACACTAAAGTTGTCTTCGAGCTGACCAAAGGACTACATTGACCTGAGAAATAAGCATTTCTCAGTTTGAAGAAGTGTTGAAGTTTCATTGTTTTTGTGGTACGTTACCTTCCTGGAAGAGAGAAAGCGTGACTGATAGAAATGTTGTAAGCAATAACTGAATTTGATGAAAGCCTATATTTCCAACTCAAAGTCATTTTCTTTCGAAAATTGACTCCAGCTGATGTATTAGCTGTTGTTTGTGTGCTATTCCTTTACTCTCTGTCAAAAATAAAAATATCCATAACGGTTTCTCCTCAGACTAAAACATTGAAATATACTTTAAGAATGATAGAGCTCTTATTGCCGCAAACAAAAGTTTAAACACTTCAAATTGTGTTCTACAAACTTTATTTCTCCTGAGGAGTATCTTGTCATCCCTGAAATGGGTACAGAAAGCTGAAAGGTAAAATATTTTTAAGTGGGAATACTCACACCAGCAACTCACAGTTATTACAAGTTATGTTCTGATTGAATCATTGGTCTATTCACACAGATCTAAGAGACATTTAGTAGAAAACACAACTCTCAAAAAACTTTTCTGCTGTTTTCAGGAAATGTCAAAACAGTTTGCTTGCTTTGGAGAAGAACCTAAAGAGCACCACAAAGATCAGAAGCCACTAATTAAACCCTAACAAACCACAAGGCAGTCGAATCCTCACTGTATATGGCCTGAACAAGTACTTGGTGATAGCTGTGGGTCTCTACAGTAACACAAAATACAGACTTTCGTGAAAAGAAGTAGTCGTGTCAGTCCCACATTCACCAGAGAAGCAAATGGATGACATAACTAGAGCAAAACTAATAATCTGAACAACTCAGCAACTGTGTGGCACATGAGCTGCCCTTGCCTCAAATCTTAGGGGAAGGGATTCTTGCTACCAGTAGCTTGGCAGAGTAGTGCATGAAAAGTCTTGTGTGATAAAAAGCTGTCTCCTCATACAGTATCTTCAGAAGCAGGGGAAATTATAATTTCTGGGAGACATAGATTGCTTTTTATAATAGTAAATCCAAGTACCTGACTGAGATCTTTCATGGCACTCTGCTTCTGGGCAGTCTGGGAGACAGTCAAGAGATGGATTTAAAAGAAAAGAAATTAAATTTGACTCCACATTATTCTATATGCACATTACTGCTAACATAGCCAGACTAAATAATTTTTTAAAGTTAGTGCGCATCATTGTTACAATTAGAAATTTTGTACTACAGTTGCATTTACAGTCCTAAAGAGAATATTTAGTAAGTAGAACTATACAGTGATGCATAGAAAACAGAAAGAAAAAACAATATCAGTGCTTTGGAAAATGGTGGCCGTAAATCTGCAGTAAGTCATGGACAGATATTACAAGGGCTCTTTCTTCTTGGCTAAACCTCCTCTCCTATGAGTAATATTTTCCTTTTTCATTGAATGTGTATCTTTACCTTCCAAAAGAGAGTCTGAAAAATGTTGCCTTTCTCACTGCTGTGATGCAACATGACTAATAGTACATATACATGGCAGAATGCATGGTGCTTAATTTTGTAGTTGATAGTAAACTTACTTACTTCTGCCAAAGTAATTCCATTTTTAATAGATTAAGCAACAGATTAAGGTCATACATTGCTTAAACAGAAGATAACATTTGTATACACTTCAAAATTAAAAGTAATTTTCTTCAAACTCATACAGTTTTAAGGAAGTTAGTGATGAATACCTCCATACAGTTTATTTTCTTTCCACTTCCTCAGACTCGGTATTGGTAGGCAAATTCACAACTTGTGATAGTATGATTATTTTTGTTGGTTTTTGTTATGTTTTTTTAGTATTTTTTTGAGAGTCCAGAAGTCAGGTACCTAACTCACACTGAAAGAATGCTTCCGCTCTGTTTAACCAATACAAACCAGTGCAAACCTCCATATGTAGGAATTTACGTGTAAATGAGACTTCAAATGTCATACTAATATATTATGAATATATATACTAATATATTCCATTTTTAGACATTTAATTCCTTTTTTTTCTGGCTAAGACACAACTAAAACAATAGAGATATAAGTTTAATTTTTATTCCGTTTAAATTTTTTTTCAGAAGGATGCATTAGGTGCTTAATTTAATATTTGTAATTACAAGGATGGAAGGGGAGGAATTGCCTCAGGAGTAGGTTCCCAGTCATTATAGATATCATTGAAGTACACAAAGTACACATCACATCACAAATATTAAAGTGCTTTGTGCCAGATGGAGTATGTAAACTAAGCTGAAAGGCAAAGCCTCAGCCAGGCAAAGACTCAGCGTCTGATACAAAGAACATACCATCAAAATTTCCTTAAATACTCTTAATTATAAAAGTTATTGATAGTGTCATTTGAAGTGCCTTGCTTGGAAATTCAGGCATAAAACAGAAGAAAGGTCTTGGTAGACAGAAAAATTCAATGTGTAAGAGCAACCTCTGCTTAGCTTAACTTTCAGAATTTGTAAATAAATTTAGCTATTTAAGCTATGTCTCATGTTATGTTGATTCTCCTCTTTCATAATAAATCCTGCCCCTCAAGGATATCTGTATCCAAAGTACCTATGCCGTAATGTAGACTATAATAGCCCTCTGTGTTAAGAGGAACAGGGACAGAAATAGATACTGTATGACTAAATGCTGATTGACAGTTCCTTCACATGCTCAACTCTTCTCAAACAAAACTGCAATAAAAAGACTTTATATCATACTACTCAAGAGATAGTAAAATGTGTAAACAACTATAACCCTGTGGAAGAAAAAATATACTTTATTATTATCATGACACACTGAAACATTATTTTTCAAATACATTAGCCAGAGATCAAATTATTCAGTATCTAATGAGAAAGGAAGTGTTCCTTCTCAATTACCCATTAAAATGCTGTTTCTAACAAAAAAAAAAAATCACATGGAAGACTGTTACTATGTAAATACTTAAAGGAAAATATTTTCATGCCATGTGAGAAAGAAACAAGAGGAAAACAGTAGAGAGACAGTGACTGAAACGTCTGCCAGGTACATATCCGAGACAGCTTAAAAGCCCTTATGAAATGAAACCTAGCTTTTGAAGCTGTCAGAGTTTACCACCTTGATACATTATTGTACAAGTCTGAAGAATTCCTTGACAGAAGAACTTTTATAAAGAGCAGCTGAGACACTAGGAAAAGCGTAGGGCCTCTCTCACAAAATAATGGTTTATAATCACACACATGATAAAGAAATGTATCATCTTAGTGACTGACAGACACTCATAAGTGCACAGGCAAGACAACTGGAGCCACCACAACTGCCTCTCAAGGCTGGCAAAAGACCTATCAACATTTCTGTCAGAAATAAGACCATTTACAAATTGGTGCCCCAATTCTCTCTCACCCCTGCCCTATTTGCTTCCTGTATTTCGTTGTCTTGTGTTAAAGCCTAAGAAATAAGTACTAGGTAGAAACTTCCAGTCTATTAGAGACCTTTAAATGAAGTCTGAAAAGATCTTAAAACATAAAATACTTTAAATCATTAAAAAGAAAAAGAAAAAGATTATTTTTTCGTCCATAAGTGACAACATGCTTTTCTCGAGGAGTAAAAGGCCCAAGAAAAAATAGAAAAAAAAACCCAGGTAGGTCATGTAACTGGGAATATTATATGGATGCTTTTTAAAAGCTCAGAAAGATCTTTATCAGCAACACTGCAAGGCGATCTTTGAGGCACATGTAAATAGAAGGGGAGCCTTTAAGTGCAAAAAGAATGAAACACACAAAACTGTTCTTAAAAGAAGGTAAGAAAATAATTAAAACATTTCCTATAAATGTGCAGGTAGATGATAACTGGACAGATGGGGGAAACAAAACCTTACTAAGGACCATAAAAATTAAAAAACAACATGGTCGTTTAACAAATTGAAGACAGCTTCCTTGGTACAGAAAACTTTTGGTCTGACCGGATGCAGCCACTCATGATCAGCAGAAGGACCAGGTAAATAAATCTAAAGATGCTACCAAAGATCCTAAAGATGGAGTAAGCTTGCCATATACTCCTAAGTATGGTTACCCCCCACCCCCAAAAAAAGGCAGTTTCTGAAGAACTTCTATTTGATTTCTCTAATATTGTGTTTGTTTCTGTATTTATTATTAGACCCAAACTGTCAATGTTTAACTCATGATGTTTGTCTTGAGAAATCAATTTTAGTGTTACTCCAGTAGAAATTATGTTGCCCTCTAGGGAGATGAGAATCGGTAGATAAAGGCTCAGGTCTCTTCTTACTTAAGAAATTAAGACTCTAAGCCATATTCAATAACTAAATTTGTTTTAATTAGAAATAATTTACTAAATTTAGTAGCTCATGCCTCTAATGCCAACTACTTTTGAAGCTGTGACAAATGGAACACAGTCTCGCCTTTTCCCTGTCCACCAAATTCAGTGGAATTTGAGTTTATGGAAGATACACACAGAGGCAGGAAGTACTCTACAGTCATAAGGGTGAAAGTGTAAACAAATACGGAGCAAAGAGAAGTGAATTATCAACTACTGTTGATTATCCTTCATTATTTTCTCCTATTCTATATTGCGGGATTTTCCAAATGGTGTTCTCTTGATCATAGACACCTTCCAACCATGTAAGGGCATGAACTCAAACATTAGAACAGCAAACAAAGCATAACAATCTAAAAATTAACTGAAAAATCACACAAAATTCAGACTAAAACAACCTGGGCTTTCACCTATAACATTATTCAAGTTTTACCTAGGTGTACTTGAAAACAAACTTCGTTTGTACAGTTTAATGACCTGACAATATAATCTCACCTAGTCTTGGAGCACATCATCTACTGCTTCTTAAACAATCGTGTAATAGAGCTATCACATATGCAGGTTTTATGAATACACTATTCAAACCCTCTAAAATTTATACTAGGCATTATTTTTCAGAATTACAGCTCACTAAACAGGTGCAAACATGAGCTGCCGACCCTTAGGCTTCCAAAAGGCATGAATCATGTTGTAGAAGAGTTCTCAGCTTTACAGGAAAATTATTCAGTTTGGCAAGTACATAACCTAGTGCATGCACAGTTGGTATAGTGCATCTGGAACATATATAATCCTCCCTGTATTTGCATACACCTATTTTAGAGTAGGCAAATTAACACCTCAGGTATTCCTGAGTAATTAGGGCTTCAGAAACATTTTTACAACTTACTCTACAAGGGTCCCAGAACTGTTGGAAATGCATAGGTAAATAGGAATCTAATCCTGAACTCCTCAACCTGTAACATGGTTTCAGCAAGATAAAAGTAATGCTCACAAAGGAAATTAAACTCTTTTCCTTAAATTAAGCTAACAAAGTTGGCTACACAGATGAGATCATCCGGATTCACTTCTACTTACTTCTTACCTGAAACACGCATTCGACTAGGGAGAAGTTGCTTATATTGAGCAACCAAATGCGCCATCACTTAACAGAACTTGGCAATGAAGAAAGCATGAGAATTTATTCCACATGGAATGGGACTAAATATGCAGTGCATAGGTGATAAGGCACTGCTGCCAAGTACCAAAAGTAGCCTAGGGATTAAACTTGGGGTGAAAATATGCAAAAATCAACACAAGAAGGCGAATTATAAATGCAAGAAATGCTCTTTAATTCCAGTTTAATTGCTAGTCAGCCTGGAAGTCACCACATGTTCTCTCTAGAGAGGAAAGAATCTGACCAAAGTGAATATAAACATTATTCTCGAGTAGCAATATAGCGGGTGAGTAAGTAATCTTGCAACTGATATTTCAAATTAATTCCTGTGGAAATTGCATAAATCAGGCTATTAACTCAAATATTTATTGCATGTTTGCTGAATATCAATGCCTCAAGAAGAATGTCCAGTGAAGATCTAAATCCTAAAATTTCTCCATTAGATTAAATTGTTTACACAGGGCAAGCGCTTTTCAGGTATACAGGTTTTTCCTCTCTTGAAGAGGCTGCGCAGATCCCAACATCCTGTACGATACTGCTGATGAAAAGTTTACCTAGCAGATCATAACAATGAGGAGAATCATCCAGTGGCCCAGAACCAATTTAGCACTTTTCTTTCAAAAGCATTTCCAACTACGAGCATGGGGTTGTAGCTTGTACTAGGTGACTCCTCTGGCAGATGTCTGGTCTAAGGTCAGCACAAAACCTCCTTCTTCAGTTTCATTTTTCACTCGCTGTGTGTAACAAAAGAAGAGCTAGAGTTAGCGTTTTAAGGCACTTTTGAAAACACGGTATTGGAAAGCTGAAAGAAATCATTAGCACTGATTCAGTGCTTCTTAAAATTAATCTTATATATAAATATATATATACACATTTGTTTTCACAATGAGTGCTTTAATCCTCTGTCTCAAAACTAAGCAAAACCCCAAAACAAAAAAAGCCCAGCACTGATGAGCAATCTTGCAACAACGAATCAGTGTGCACACATGAGGGAAAAACAAATGCAGTTGGGAAACAGATTTCGGTGTCAAGTTTCCCCAAGTGTTGTTATAAATATCAGGAAATTAAAAAATGCTCTTAAAATGCATGAACATTATTTAGGTCTTTAATCTGGAAGGGGCATGATTGATTTTGCAGGGTGGAAACTGCCAACTGTACCAGTGCCTGCAGATGGAAGGGGCCGGCACATAGCTGCCAATTTCAGCGAATATATTTCAACTACTCTCTAAAATGGATTGAAAAAGCTTGTTGTCTTCTGCTTGCTCCTCCAGGCTCATGCTGCACTAAACAGCTTAGGGGGAGAACAGCAGTCTTTTCCTGAAACAAGAACAAGTCACAGAACATGACTATTTTAGAAACGCCAAAAAATTAAAAACTTAAACCTCTGAGAGCAGTGGGGCCACAAGATGAACAGGAAATAGTAGCCAACTGAAATTTAAGTCTTGCTATTTACACAGTGGCCATTTTGAACCACAGTGAGAGGAAAACTGACCTTAAAATTTAAACTTCACTTTTACATCCTTTTAAATTATCATACAAGGAAGAACATTTTCTGGAAACACAACTGCACTGACTGAAACACATTCTTGAAGTTCTTCTTGAACTGTTAGAAAACAGTAAAATATGAGAAAGAAGAAGTAGAGTAATTTTTCAAATAAGACCATCTTTAAATACAAATGCTTTTAAATCTCAGCTTCCTCACTTTCCAACATGTCTCAGATTTGAAAATCTGGTTCCTGATAAAACATTTTGAATGGTACAACTTTAGACTATCAGAGCTGATAGCTGATAGTCTCCAAAGCTTCTCATACAGCCATTATGTCAGTGTAAAGAGAATCACTTTTTTTTTTCCCCAAGTATCAAACTTGGCTTCTTTTGTCCTTTCAGTTGGGTAGAAATGCACATCTCTTCCAAATTTTTGTCTTAGCTCTTCTCCCATACTGAAAAAATACTTTCCAATGGCAAAAGGAAATTAAGTAGTGCAAAGCCATCTTTCTAAGCCATTTTCTATAGCTTTGTTCTCTTAAAGATTATCTATGCTTTTTCCTTCTACTTTGCACTGGAAACTGTGCTTATGCCAGCACCTTGTTAAACTGATTGCTGAGTCTTTTCCTCTGGAATTTAGCAGCACTACAGCAGGTTAGCAACAGAGGCTGTCTCAAATATCTTGTGTTAAGGACAGATCTGAAAAGTTATCTGCACTGTGGAGTAAAGCTGTTTTGCTGGCAGCAAGAATACTAGAATGGATATAAAGTGTCTTGAGGAAAATTGTATTTAGGATTGCATCCCATTAAAGACATTTGAGTGGTATTTTGTCCAACTGATTCCAGCAGGGGCAGAACGTCATCCCTGCTTTCGTTCCACTAGTATAATACACATCTACATATGTGACATGAAAATAACTCATTCTCCCCCTTTTAAGGATTCTTCCTCTATAATCTTTTTTATTTATTTGCAGATCTCATTTTCAGACACTTGTGCCACTACAGAAACCAAATTACTTGTTCACATTCCTCCCCCGTACATGAGACAATGCAAGGTGCAAGATAAGCCCTTTGCTTTCTTTCTGAAACACTCCTTTCATGCTCACTGCAGGTTTGTGAGATATACTCTAACATCATTTGTTACATATTTCATACTGCAAAGCCATGCTTGATTACATCAATCTATACAAAACAGAAACTGGCAGCCAGTCTCCCAATTTCTGCCAACTGTAAAGGTTAACATGTACGTTGGCATAATGTGGGTGTGTAAATAAGGGAATTTGTGTAGTCCTTTATTTAGCAATGTAAGAAAACATATTTCAGGTCGGAGATGAATAGTTTTCCTTCCCTCCAGGTGTCTATTTTCTATTTTGGAAATTTCAAGGAAGGGATTAAACATGCACAAGCACTACTTAGCAACAAAACACTAAGGAACCATACTGTGTGTACTATAACTTCATTTCATAAGACTATCATCACAAACTGCCAGTATTTCATCACTGCCAAGATGTCTTTGGAGAGAGACAGGAGAAGTCAAGGAAGTGGCTCTCAAGATACCCCCAATAAGCTCTCTGCCATCACTCAAGCCTTCCCTAAGGCAAGTTCACCATTCCCAGGGATAATTAACAAATTTACTTCTAGACGAACAACGTTTAAGAAAAAAAATATTTTTCCAATCAAGCAGGTTTATGGTTTCAATTTTGCACCTTTAGAAGTTCTTATTATTGGACAAGTAAAGACATAAATCAGCAACTGTCTTATACAAAAACTGTCAGTATAAAAAAAAGTTACATCTATTTTTATACTTGTAAATTAATGTTTTCTAATCTGATGCAGAAATCCAGAGTAAATTAATCTAGGGTAACTGATATGAATTTTCTCTTGATATTTTATTCTGGAATTGCACAAAATAACCAAACCATTTGGCATGAATAAGCAGTCATTTAACAGTAAGGATAAAAAGAAATTATTGATAAACCTGTGCCTGTTTGTTCAGAAGCTTGGTCAGTGTAGCAATTTGCGGTGATGACTAATAAAAAAACATTCAAATAAAGATCCACAAATTTTAAGCAAAAGCAGTACCACATTTGCCATCCTTCTGTATGTACTTTACTGTCTTCCATGAATTGTAAAGTATAGCAATGCATTCCTCTGCTAAAGTATTAGAAAACTAAAAAATTACAAGTCATGTGAAATGCAGACAGTAGTCAGAAGATAAGTGCTTTCAAAGGTCCTAACCTTCTGAGTCTCCAGGATGAGATGCAGGAACAGAAGGGAAAATTTAAGTGTGCAGCACTCATTAGAGGTGGCATGAAGGTGATCACACCTTTAAAGCTGACTGTGTAATGGCTTGAATATTGAAGGAGCACTGGTCCAAAAGAAAGGCGGTGTCTATATACTCAGCAAATTACTTGCAACAAATGACAGCTCCTATGCATAATCACCTCTGCTTAAATACAAAACATTAGTTCAAGGCTCTCCCTATCAAGAATCAAAAGCCTGGAGAAACAGAAAATACTAAACTGAAGCTTCATAGAAAAGTCCTACCTACATCTACAGCTCTACCTTTAACAAACATGACTAAGCAAAAATAAGTTTTCTGTTTAATAAGCTATGAATCCATTGACGTTATTTTTGTGCTGTTTTGCTGTTGTGATTGTAACATAAGGGTCAAACACTGAAAAGTATATATTCTTAAAGAAAATGTGATGAACACAAAAGAAACCTGTATCACTTTAAAATGAATAACCTGTGGCTGCATATCTCTAACAGAACTAATACAAACTGCACACATACTCTTACAAAGTGAAATGTATTTGAGTTCGGTGTACTTGCAACCAGCTTTAGAATAAAAGGGCAAAATTTGTAGAATGCAATTATGGAATCAAAGAAGTAGAGCAATAGTAAATGTGAGAGACTTTCACTTGAAAATGTTGGATGAATGTTATGAAGTATTCTCCAAACAAAATAGCCAGTTGGAGATTTTGAAAGGAAAGTATAAATTATATGGTTTAGGTGTGTTGCTGATAGAGCATAGATCATTTTTCTTATATTCTGAAGTGCAAAGCCAGACAAAAAAGATTTTCTGATGTGACTAATAAAAGCAAAGGCTGAAGTGCAACACGAAGAATTGTGATTAGGAAAAAAACCGAAAATATTTGCGATGGGACTTCTAGAGTCATTTATTGAAGAACTACTTAAGAACTACTTATTGAAGACACTTGTAAGTCCATACAACAGTATTCCGATATGCTTACATTGGGCCAGAGCAAAAAAAACATTTAGATTGAAGGTTCTAGTGATAAGAAAACATGAGAAAATGCCACCATCTGATCAACACTTAATTAATTTCAGTAAATATGAAGCTATTTTAGTATGTCAGAATATGAATATACTGCAATTATTTTTCTTCTTCAGGATAAGACTAATTTCTTGAGAAGAAATTATGCTCATCTTTACGTATATTACTGCAAAATTAATAATGAAAACCTATATCAGAGATTAAGCTAGCATGTGTTAAGCAGATTCTTAAAAATGTTTAAGAATTATTATCTTTTCTGTTGTGAATATAAGCAGATAGAGAGACTAAACCTTTTTATGCTAGGAAAGTCAGTTAACTAAATGGCATTTGTAAAGATCAGTTCAGAAACTGCAAGTACTGCAACTGCATATTTGCACAGTGCATACCAGAGTGGACCCTAATATCACCTGCAGCCTCTAAACACTACTGTACCATTGCTCTTAATAGTAATAACAACAACATTCATCTTATTGGATACAGCAGTTCCTATTTTTGTATTCACAGTAAAGCTTTAAAAATTTTCAAGGCACTTTCAGAGGTACTTTTTCTTAAAGATAAAAAAAAATCCCAAGTGTTTAACTATAATCACTATTGGGAAAATACATTAGTAATGTACACTTTAGAGCACTTCTGAAAAGCTACACTCCTAATACCAGGTAAATGATATATGTTTTAGAAACACTTATGAATGCCTATTCACTTATTAGTCTGGCATGGCCTCAAAACAGTATTGGCTAAACAATAGTGCTTCCATCATGGTTTTGTGTATGGTCAATGAAGTAAACAATATGCATTTTTTTAAAACACTTGAATGCGTGCTTACACAGCAGTTTATTCAGATCCATTATGGACATCCAAGTAAATAAATGTTCCGAAGTCCATAACTATATATTTCGTAAATACAGTGCTGCTAGTTTCTACAGAATAAATAATAGGCACTATAACAATACCACAAGCACAGGGGTTTATCCAACAATGTACTTCACCACAAAACGGATTTCACAACTTCTCGCTGGCATTTTCCCCTGCCCCCCATCATTTCTTTGTTTTGTTTTTAAAGAAAGGTGCTAAAGGGGAGAACAATACCTTTCAAGAAGCTGTTACTTTTTGAGAATACACAACCATTATGAGAAATAATAACATGAAAGGGAATTTTTTTCTTGAGAATCCCTGTAAAACTGTAGGCCTTTTTTTGATCTCACCACCTTACTCTGACCACCAACTGACTTAGATGAGTTCTGCAGTTTAGAGCCACAGTTCTACATTAATGGCATTTGCTGCTCTGAGTAATTGCTCAGTAAACATTCAGGAAGGGTTTTGTATCTGAGTACAAATACCAAAAGAGAGCAAGTTCTTTAATAATCTGAAGCATAGCTATATGTGGGTGAGAACTTGTGTTTTGCAGCCATCCTGAAAGCTCTTTAACGTTTATTCTTCTTTCATTCATGTTTTGGGAGTGCTAATAGGACAAATGTTACCCTAAGAATGAAACAAATGACTACTAATCAGAATTGCAAATAGATAAAGGGATAAGATTAGGATCTCATATATGTTTTCTAAGAAGCTGAGAGCCATTAAAGGAGGACGAAAAATTGATTTTGGCTTCAATCTGTGCCACAGTGACAAAAAAAAAGTTCCATTAATTCTTCACAGGCCTTGAAGTGAATAAAAGATATGAGTAGAGGGGAACAAAAAAGAGGGAGAGAGCCTAGTCAGGAAGGGTTCTTCAGCAAAAGCCCAAGACAGTAAGTTAGATCTTCTTGAGTGTATCAGGATATCCCATAGATATTTAAGATAGGCTTTAAATAGTCAAAGTAGACAAACTAAGTCTTTTGACTTTTAGATGAGCTTTCCTTCCACATGGAGCCCTAAAATGATGATTTTTCCAGGGCCCAAGGCAGACTAGTTTTGAAGAATAAAAAAATGTCTTAATCTCAGAGATGGCAGAGGATTCTATATTCCAAGCAGCCTGTAAATTTGCAGCAGTCTGATGATATATGTACATGACACCCTTGCAAGTATTGAAATTAAATTAAAAATAATGAACTACTTAAAGTCTATTCATGGATATTCCTGACAGAATCTACGTGGGCTTGGGAGAAAGGAAAATTTGCTAAATTCATAATTCACTTAGGAACAGTTTGCTCAGTGTATGACCCATTTAAGTGTTTTTAAATGTACATTTTTTACCAGTTTTACTCTTTTTTAGGCTTCAAAGAGCCATTAAAATCACATTTTAAAGGTCCAACAAAAGAGCTAAATGAATACAGAAGTGACACCCTTGATTCCAGAAAGGCTGTGTACTCACCAGTGTACAAAAGTCTGACTATCATGACTTCAGTCTCCTTCCAGGGGTGCTAAGGTAGGAAGGATTACAGACAAACTGGTTTTATGACACATGAACATTCTACTTCATCGATTGCATAGTGCCTTTTCTTGATGCTCTGTTGGGAATAACAGCACAAAACCTGCTTTGCTGACACTAGATTTGTTACTATAATCCACATTTTATAAGTGTGGGAGAAGGATATTTGCGAGTGTTAGAAGCAATAGAATATTCTAGAAAGTTTTCAGAACAAAATAAAAACATTAAATTAGTCCATAAATTTCTCTTCAATGCAGCAAGAAATTGATATGTGTTTATCTTTTTAATTACTATATTATTTTTCCCATTTAATTTATCTAATTTCTTTTGGGAATCTTATCAATGTATTTAAATGCCTGGCTGAAAAGCACAAAGAAGACAGAGCCAGGCTCTTTTCAGTGGTGCCCTGTGACAGAACAAGAGGCAATGAGAACAAACTGAGGGAGAGTTCCTCTGAGCAGGGAACACTTCATAACTGTGAGGATAACTGAGGTTGCTCTAGGAAGTTGTGGACTCCTCCTCCTTAGTGATATTCAAAGGCCATGGGGACTTGGTCTTGGGCAACAAGCTCTAGGTGGCCCTGCTTGAACTGCATTGAACTAGGTGACCTCCAGTGATCCTCTCAGCCTGCACCATTCTGAGATTCTGTAAAAGCTATTTATTCCAACTGATTTGTTTTAAATCGTTCATTCCTGTCTCAAAGTCACATCATTTTCATACAAATTGTGTGCCCCATAAATTTTTATGAATAATGTTTTAATCCACAAGGAAATAAAATTCTTTCTCCATTCGTTTATTTTTTTGAATGATCTAAAGAGATAAACTCAATGGCAATGAATTCCGCATCCCTGAAAAAAAAATCTACTAACGTTATTTTTCTGTTGTTTTTTTCAAATTCTGAACCTTACCTTGAATTTTGGTAATTGTATCAGACAATGAATGACTGAGATCTACTATACAATCCCTCATGAGAGATTTTTCATCCTAGATTTACTCGTTCCTATACCAGTAAAACCAAATTGTGGTCTGATTGGTGCTTAATTTTAAACAGTTGCTCATATGTTTTGTCTCACTGGTATTTTCCACAAATCTTTTGGTTCCATGAAACCACTAAGGTATTTTTTAAAGTGGTTGTGTTATCTAATATCATGCAAGAAGTAACATTATAGTCCTGTTTTGATGTGCTGTAAAACTGGAAGTGTAATCACTGCATCCTGCACTGTGGGCTATATGAGAGGAGATACTTACTACTCATCAAATCATAGAATAAAATCATAGAATATCCTGAGCTGGAAGTGACCCATAAGGACCATCAAAGTCCAGCTCCTGGCCCTACACAGAACAGCTCCAAGAAATACATCATGTGTCTCAAAGAGCTGTCCAAACACTTCTTGAACTCCGGCAGGCTTGGTTAACCTATTTCAGGGAGCTGGCAGCCATACATTTATTCTGCTTTGCTTTAAGGATTAGAAAGTCAATTAGAGAGGAAAAATGAACATGCAAATTTTTTTGTAACTTCAACCTAATACACATTACCTACACCATGCAGAAAATTGTTTGCAGTGTTCTAATTTCACTATGCAGAGAAAGAGATGAGATGAGATGAGATGAGAGTTGATCTCAAGACTTTTCTTGATGGCTATGACTGCTCTCAACATAAGTTTGCCATCCAGCAGAAAAAAGTCCATTTACTTTGTAGTAATGATGTAGTCACATGAGAAGCCTCAAATGTTTTCTGTCATTCTCTCTGCAAAACAAATGCAAAGTTTTCTTCAAAGAATAAACCAGATCACCCCTAGAAGATTTTACAACCACTTGCTTCCTGATAATACCGTCGCTAGGTTCTATCAGAAAAGCCCCTCCTATCCTTCCACAGCTGTTCCTCATCTCTCCTTACAGAAAGACACTGTAGCAAAATGTTCATCAGATATAAATTAAGCACCCTTTAGAGTCTTCTGTGCTGCTTACAGGCAATAACAAGCAAGTTACTGAAAATTAACTAGTTAAGTTTGAAGAAAATACATTGCTTTTAAAAAATACTGGGAAGCTTATTCTCTTTTATTTTTTAAAATTGGTAAAAAGTGCAACACATGGACTTTGGAAGTAAACATTTTCAGTTCCTCATACCTGGTCAAAAAGCAGGCTGGTCTTTGTATTTTCTACTTTTTGACCATGTTTAATAAAAGGATATCCAAGGGATAAGATTTAATGTAATTTGAGAAGACTTTTTATTTTCCTATTAGGGTTTGAGAACATTGCTGTTATCAGATGAACTAAAGTCTGCCTTCACCACCCCCACTCTTTGTGCAGAACTAGAAATCCAGAAATTACTTGTCTTTTAGGAATAACTGTAAGAGGCCATAGTTAAGACATTTAATAATCTTTTAAAATGTTTTCCTATAATTCATCTGGAATGTTTATTCGCCAGTTTTTCCCCCAGCTTTTTTTCTGTCTATTTTCTTGTCATATGACAGCTTATTAGTGGTTTAGAAACCATATTTTAAGGATAATGTGAATACTTCTACTGACATGCAGCCCTATTCAAGATTTTATTAAGTATTTATATTTTTTATCTATTTATTAAGCATTTTTTAAACTCCTGAAGTGCTTATACAAACCAAATTTCAAGTAAAGTCATGTAGTATATCTACTGGTTTAAAAAAATCCATGTAGTAAAAAGATGTAAGAGATATAACATAAAAGACATAAAGTAAAAGACATAAGAGGAACTACTGGAAGAACATAATGTTTCTTTAAGGCATGTCATCTATTACTGAAGATAACAAACTATTAGCAGTAAACTGTGTTATTACAGCTATAAAAGGTGGCAACACCACGGTGGGGGAAGAAACACAGAGACCCGAAAGTTAAAAAGATCAACAGAAACGCAGAATGTTACATGATAGCTGAAATGAGATCCTCTGAGAAATTTATTTTGTGCCATAATATGCCAGCAAACCTATGTGATTTGAGACTAACTTTAATATAGGTTTAGACTTAAGACATGTAAACTGCAAAATGATAGTAAACAGCAAATGACAGTACCATCCTCAGACCTGCCTGCTGATTTGAGAGGTATCTTACAAAAATCTCCTCTTCCTCCACAGACTTCTTCCCACTATTAGAGAAAAAATAAATAAAATAAAGAGTATTTCCTGTTGTGACACAGAACATTGCCTACTCTGCATATCTGTCTTTTCTCCCTCAGCTTTTAGTGAACAGCCAAAAAATATAAATTTTAAAAATCATGTCTTTTTTTAGGTGTGGCCGCCAATCTTACACAGGTACAATCACAAACATTTTAGGTTGGATTTTTTTTGTATCCATTAAATCAATCCCATACAAGAGGCTAAACAACCGAAAAAAAAAAAAAACCAAACAAAAAACAAAAACAAAAACAAACCCAAAAGAAACAACCCCAAGAAAACCCAGGAAAACAACAAAGCAAAACAACCAAACAAGCCCTGAGTCTGAGTCTGAACATATGGTTTTCAGATGTCATTTACCACACACTTGCTCTTTTTGTATTTTGCTGTAGTAATTCCAGCATTACACTTCCTGCCGTGTGTACAAGCATCTCTGGTCAAATTTTAAGGTGTTCAAAAAGCAGAGCAAGGAACCACTTTATTCTGTTTTGAAGGCATGGTGTATCTGATATACCTCTGATGTAGAGTCACTGGAGACATGGCTGGTCCATTCTTGTGCCATAAATCCAGTGCACATCAGTCTCGCTGTGCATACAAACACGTGCTGTGTCTGGCTTTCCAGAAAAAGGAAACACTGCTTTGGAAAGGTAAAATGATGGCTAGTATGTTAGCCTGAGAAACTGAGATCGTAATTTGTAGTACACAAACATATCTATAGGAGTGCAAAACTGATAGCTAGAAAAGAATATTTAGAAGTCAATACCTCAGAATACTAAGCTATTAAATAAAAGAGAAAGTTAACTGAAACTTGATTTTGGTCTTAGCAGTTGAAAAATGTGCTCACATTCAGATAATTCAGATGAGTAATCAAAACCAAGACCAGTACAATTTAGAAATCAAAGTGAGATCCTTCTATTAAACAAATTGATTTCGTGTTTAAAATGTGCAGCAATGCAGTTGAACTTATTTTTCTATTTCAGAATATGAAGGGGCTTCAAGCATTCAAAAGTTGTAAGACAGAGTTTTGTGTATCTTTAGATAATTCTTCCTTTAAAGCCCTTTCTAAAAATCTCACTGTTTCAACATATTCTTCTTTATTTTCTTTCCACTGATTTACTGTATAGACAGATATTCCTCCTTGCTCCTTTTCTCTGCCTTTCCCAACTGAAGAAGTGCTATTGGAAAGAAAGGCAAAAATGGAAAGCTGTTAACAACAGCTGACTTTGCCCTGGTCTTGGCCTTTACATAGAATTAGTGCAATATATGGCCTCAGATAAGAGCAATATATTTGAGCAGGGTCTGACTGACAACACTACCTCTAGGTATGCCTGTGAGTGGCCTTAACACACCTGAGTGCATCACTGGATTTGTGCTTTGGTCCTTAAAGCATGAGAGCCTTTCATCTTTCAAATTCTTTAGGCCATCCGTGTGTAGCCTGTAACAGCAACAGACTTTGGGAGGGTAGGCACCCAAAAGGGAAGCCCACCTAGTTTAGAACCTGCTTGTTGAAATTAGGAAAAACTTGTTAAAGGTTCACTTGGAAGAAAGGAACAGATCATAGTTGCACTGATTCCCTAAGATCTGCATTGTTGCACGAAATACAACATGGGAATCTATTAGACGTATAAGTGGTAATTCATGAAACACTGAATGAGCTCTCTGACTCACACAGGTAGGCAAAGAACTGACACTAAGATACACCTGCTTTTCTGCTCTTTCCTAGAGGTTTGATAGCTATCCCTCCTGTGAGATAGCCTTCGATCACAGTCAGCAAAAGGGATGCTGCTCTCAGCAACTTCAAATCACAACCTGGCATCTTAGCGTGAGCCTAGTCTCAAAAGGTGTTTAAAGTAAGTAAACTGGGGCAGCTGGGGCGTAGCCAAAAGTATTCTCTTTTGTCTTCTGTTACAAAAATTGCAACCTTGGCTAAAGGAATGAGCTAGCAATAGAAAAATAGCTACAGAAAGACTCAGCAAATGTCATTTCCTAGACACCCTAGGCCTGCCTTAGGATATTTCTTCATATCGGTTCAGACTGTTGAAACTTTTAAAAGAACATATTTTTAATTGGCGGAAACATGATTCCTATGCAAGCATGCAAGTACATCCACTATTGCCAAATACAGTGCTAGCACTCTGAAACCTTCAGACTTTGCTATTGTTATCACTCAGCAGCTGCTGCATTTGGTCTGATCTGTCCACAAAAACCAGCTAAAAAGGCTTGTTGATTTTTTTTCCTAGATTAGATGCCCTTTTCTTCCACCTGTAGTCTTCACAATTAAAACTACATGAAGTCCGCTTATTTACTATGAAGAATCGTTGAGATATCATCTTTCATATAGGAATTTACACTTGGGGAGATGCTTTCTCTATGGTCCCACAAATAAAGTCCTCACAACTTTTGAATGACACAGACAGAACTACAAACAGTATCTTAATGTTTGCTTAAACAAAGTATGGCTAGATCTAAAGGAAATTTATCGCTAGACTAGCTATAAACAAAATAAAATACCGTGTATTTTCCTCTTTCCTGACAAATTTACACAAAGTTAAGTGAAATCTAATTTGCCCTTTATATAGTGCTGAATTGATTGGATAATGGTAAAACTTCCCAAAGGATGAAACCATTCCTATTTGCATGCTGATTAGTCTGACAAGACTATATTGACAGTGCATGTATATATTAACACACAAACTCCTGTCATTTCTATTAATTCAATGTGGAAAATATATTTTTAGCAGAGACTCAGATTTCATGTTTATAACTTGACAAATTAGTTTAGTGCTGCTGTGGAGATAGAATCAAACTGCTGTGTTTACACTATGTTGCCTCTTCAACTATGACTATATAAAACCAGCATTTACTAAAGGAAATGGAAATTCACTTTAGACATGAATACTCTGCTCAAGTAAAAGTTCTGGAATTTAAGAAGCACTTAGTTGCTGCATTAGGCCATTTAGGATGTTTCAGCGTCTCAATTGACTGTAATACCAATCTGCTCAAGTGCCCTGTTAATGACCTTCCATCTCACAGCAAGCTCAGGAATTCAGTGTTTATACTTTTCTCTTTTTTTGTAACTATACCATGAACAGACTGAAGGACAGATCCTTCTTTCTCTCACTACTGTGGCAGAAGGGTGTAAATTGTTATCACTTCAAACAAAAAAAGCTCTAACCTTCCTGCCTCTTAATGAAAATTGTCATTGGCAAAAATTAGAAAAAGGGAACCACTTCAAACAGGGTGTTAAACTTACAGAAACATAGAGTTTTAAATGTTGATTCTAAATAAAAAAAATTGTATACATTAACTCCCATGTTGCAGCATGAAGCATTCTTAGTTTTGTGTTATTGTTCTAAATGAATGCCTACAACACAGTAATATGTATCTAGACTGAGAACACCACTACCATTTCTCAAAACACTCCCTAGAATTTTAATATAACTAGTAAGCAATGTAAGATATATATAGGGAGAGAGGACTGGATCTGTGCCACTGATCTAGCTTCACTGCAGTCAAAAATATGAGTCATTTTCACAAACTTAATATAAGATCCAGAATATCTGCTATGTTAGCAAACCTGAATACTTAATCATCTACCCTGCCATGTCTTCACGAAATGGACTAAGAGCATGGGAAAACTTCCTTGAATGATATCACTAGCACTAGTCTTCATTGTTTACATTTTATTGTGGCAGACTAGTAAAAATTTGAGTTAGAGTATTTTGAAAAATACTAAAGCCAAATTCTGTTTTTTCATTTTTCTTCACAACTCTAAAAATAAGACTACCTACAAATACTTACTTACTTTTGCACCCTTTTTTCCACCAAAAAGCTCCAGGATCCTTTGTGATTTCTTACCTATATACATTTTCTAAATTATCACGAAAAGCTGTTAACGAAAAAAAATTCTGTAATGCTCTCAGATGATTCTAAAAGCTGAACACTAATTATGGAGAGCAATAATGAATTTAGAAAGTAGTTGCTCACCCATTCCCCCCAGTAGAAATTTGAGAATGTAAAACTCTCGGCTTGCTTTTAGAATTCTGGTTTTGCATATCCAGGAAAGTAATTGATGCCTCTGAAAAACACAAATTCTTTTAGGATATCCATTCTTAAAAACCTCAGTAGACTATGGGAACAGTGCCTGTTCTAGGATAACAGCTATCCCCAGTTCTACACATCCGGTTATGGACAGGTTAGAGCCTTTAGTAGGCCGTAACCTGACAATCAGATATTTGTAAACATACAGTTAGAGCCTAAAATTATGGCTGTTAAATGAACATTGTTCAGTTTAATTTTCATCTCATTCACAGCATAGATCATGTCAGCCAATATGTCTAGTTAAATGCTTGATACCTTATTGTGTTACATAGCAAATACCATCATTGAAGTTAGTGGGAATTACATGGCTGCAGTGTCTCCATACACTCCTCATACTACAGTCTGACTGGAATGGGAATTATTTGGTTTGTGTATTAATCTTATCAGGAAGAACATGTAGAAAGACTTAGCTAAAACTAGCTAATATTTAGAATACTCCACTTGAATCAATTTTCATGTTTTGAAGTGCTATTTTCAGGAAAACATTCTATTTTTCTTGATGTTTAATGCATATTTCTTTAAATTTACTGTGGAGAAGAGTATCTATCAAATATTAATGCCTCTTATTTCCCAGTTAGGTCATTGAGCTCTAGTCCTCATTTTTAGCCCCTTAACTGATCCTTAGGAATAATCTTGTGTAGCTTTTCTCATGTTATATTTTTTCCTACCTTTGCAGAAATACATTTCCAAGGTGTAGTAAACTGTTAAATTAGGTACCTCTGACCACAGCTGATAAGTCCTCAAGGCAAGGTAAGAAAATAAACCATCTGCACTTAAGACATCTAAGTACTGCTTTTACAAATGGAAATTTCATTTCAATAAACATGAAGTACCTAAGCAGACTCAGTCACCTTGGTTTTAGCATTATTGCCACACCTACAAACATGGGGTTCCATTTCAGGCATGGAGCTCAGTGAACAAAATGGAAACCAGAAAATGAACCAAATTGCAAACCAATTAAAATACAAGCATTTAGCAAACCCCGGCAAAAGTAGAAATCTGCATTGAAATAGATTTTCAAGTAAATGCATCGAATCAGTAGACATTTCTGAGAGTGCTACACAAAGAGCACCATTTTCTGGGCACGGCAGAAGTTAAACCAGCTTTACAAAAGCCTGGGATGCCAGCTGTGTACTCTGGGGCACCAGCTACTGGCGTCAAGTATTTTGCTGTTCACAGAAATGGCACTCGAAGGTGTATCCAATCGAATCTTCTAAATAGCACTGAAGCAACAGACAGAACTGGCAGATTTGCTTGTGCAATTTCTTGGCACAGAGAGCCAAGAGCAAGAAAACCTGTAATACAAAATCAAGCCTACTGTGATGCAACAGCACCAGTGAAGTATTTGTGCAAACAATAGCACTGTTAGATGCATTAGCTCAGAGTCTTCTCTAGAAGGAACGACCACTTGAGGGGATTCCTTTATTATTGATCTAGCTCCCTAGTTTTTTATGCGTTGAGAAAGATCAGTTTGGAGGTGGCAGATGTTACACTGGACTGCTTGAAATTTTTGAAATTAGGAATTCAAGCAATTGATTGTTCATTTAAAATTTAGAATTCTCACTTGAAATGCAACTAAAGCTGCAGCAGTAATGTAAACTTTTTTTTTTCTATTAGAACATTAAACCAGCAAAAATGGTATAAACAAAGTGGAGCTCAGTCAAACATTATATTCAGTGTAGCATTCTTACTAAGAGCGGAAACATCATTTAACACAAATTTCTTCCACTTGAAATGGAACAGCAATTGTCAGATTTTTGAGACTTTTGAACGTCAGGTGTGTTTAAATTCTAGTATCTTACAGCCCTGCTATGAAAACTTTCTTAAACATTAGGCTAAGAATTCTGATACCTTGCCACTTTCAGATTTGTCCTGTCAAGTCTTTTCTTTCCTCATCAGTAAATAGTGAGACAGACTGATCTCAGTGATGGTTCATTGGCCTTGATGTTCCCTTATTATGGAGGAAAAAAAGAATGAAGCTCAGAAATGTAGTTTCAAGCCTGCCTCTTGTCCAAATTTAGAGTTGAAGTATGACTACAGAAAACAACGAAACCTAGTATCACTGTTGCTGAGAGATTCAAAACATTCCTTCATTACAATTCTGAAGGCAGACATTTTGCATTAAAACTGTTATTTAAGATAAATTAAAATGTTTGTGATTAGTGTTTCTGTAAAAGAGGAGAAATTTGTTTTCTTAGCTTCTTTACTCTTCAGAGACAGCCCCAAAATTCTCATTGCCTCATTTTAAAACGTCAGCCTTAGAATTTCAAGACTCCTTTGGAAAAGCAGGGATTTCTTGCTTAGAATACATCTTCAGGCTTCCAGGGTCTGAAGCCCTGAGTCACACAGCACCCTGTCATTTGGAGATGGAGCACCATAGCAAAGAGAGCAAAGCACAAATCCTAAAAGCCTTGATTTAGGCATTTTCTGGTGCTTTTGTTAGCTAGTTTATGTTGGTTGTTTTGGGTTTAGTTCTTTCTGCTCACTGCAAGAGACCCACACGCTATCTTCCCACATCTTCCTGCAGTACTGAAGCTGGCATCAGGAAAACAGCAGGCATATGCAACCAGAGGGAATGGCGACAGATACCAGGGCAGAGATTGCCCGTTGGTTTGGGAAAACACCACAGGAATCTGTCTTCATTCATAAACCAAAGAACTGAGCTGTTGTTTGGAAGTTGAAGGGATGCATGTGGTGTGGCACGGAAGTATTTATGGCCTGTAGGAGACAGAGCTCTTTTAAGGCTGTTCACTGGGATGCTTTACAAGATCATCAATCTTACATTTGCTCCCCAACGTCATCATTCCATTATTCAAGCTTGTTTTGACATGATATTAATTTATAATTTCATGCCTCGTGTTTACATATCATTCATAAATTTATTATCCACCAGTAACAGAGTCTTCACACAGACCAACTCATCGTGCAAGTAACTACATTTCTGATGTGTTTCTCCTTGTAGACTATTTAGAACATGACTAACCTTAAATCCTGTTATATTCATCTAGTAAGCTTGTAATTTCTGAACAGAAAAAAACTACTAACCCTTGCTGGAGCTTAAGAAAATGATTGTTGAACTGAATTGACACCTCTATACAGATTTTTATTTCATTTTAAGGGACTACTTTGATGTGGAACAATTTTACTATTGTCACTCAAGTATGAAGACTTGTTTCTTTTCTGGTTTCTATGTACACATGTAAGTGACTACTTGAAGCAATTTTTTTCATAGACAAGTCATTTCTCCTTCAAAGAAGCAAATAAAAACTGAATTGACAGTGCAAATATAAACTGCCACCTCACTATTTTACAGAATTATAATAGAAAATTTAAATGGAAGTGAACTTCAGCATGGTTTTTGCAAGCAATTGATAAGCTGCTGAAATTTCTAGAACAAGAGAAAACATTCTGAGAAAGTGGAAGTATTTACAAGACTTGCTGCATATAAAGCATTTATGATGCCTGCAGGAAATTACAATCACACTCTCTTTTAAAAGGAAACAGGTGTAAGTTATATACTGCTATCTACCTGGCTTTAGAACAACAAATGCATCATATACAATAAATTATAATATATAAAGTGTCCACTTGACATAAAACTACCTTACGACATATTCTTAATTAACCAAATATTTTTCCTGAATATGACACATCAGAATAAAAATAGAACCATAAAACAAAATCTACATATGGGCATAATGAACTATCAAGATGTGGCTTTTTTAAATAAAGATGCCAGGAAATACTGTATTGGGGTTTTTTTCCAAAAATGTATTTTCTGAAAAATAATAATCATTGAAGTGTATGTTTCCCATAAATGTTCATTACAAGTACAGAGCTGCACATATTGAAAAATATTTGCCTGCCGCAGTCACTTCCCTCCCCAAAACATCAAAATGCTTCTTGAAAAATTTGTTAATTTGAATATGATTTTTAAAAATTGTCCATTTTTAAGAACAAGTCCAGGCAAGGTATTCTGAAAATGATAAGTCAGAGCGTAAAAGTTTATTCTGTTTCAAACCAGAAGTCTTTTTTTCAGTTTTCAAGTTGGCAGACTGAAGAAATTATTCATTTACAGGTGTCTTAAAAAAATAGATAAAAATAACACCACATTTAGTATGACTTTCTATTCAAAAACACAGCCCAAACATACTTCCTAGCAATTTGCAATTAGGCAAAGGTGGCTCTCTGCAATGATTGCTCTCTGAGCTTTCAACAATTCTCCCCATGGGACCACCTGAAACTCACTGGACTTCAGTCTCTGTAGGGCACCCATTACATCTGCAGGCCCGACACAGCACCCACCAAAACTCAGCTGGATAGACTGTAGAGGGAACAAATGGTTTTTAATTTCCTGCTGTGCCCCGCTGCAAGGATGCTGAAGTCGGAGCATCACTTGCACTGTGGCATTACCCTCCTTCACAGCAGCGAGGCAAAACTCCAAGGGACTCCTCGATAGCTTCAATCAGAATAATAGTGATAAAAGACATGGATGTGGTCTAATTTACTATTTTGCCTCCAGTGCATAAAACAAGGAAATTAAGACCTGGACTGAAAATCAACAGACGTAGGGACTTTTTTTCCCCTTACTGTCATATAAATTGTTAAGAAACAGATTGTAGGATGCTTGAGGTCATGAATCATTTATTAGAAACAGGTAATCTGGCTTCTAGATTCAGCTTCAATGTGTGCTTTAGAAAAAGGTTACAGCTTCATCAGAAGAGACAGAAGAGTCTCCTTGTATTCATAATCCTCTCTCCAAACCTTCCCCCTTCACAACAAAGTCCTCCCTTTAAAATGGGAAATACAACTAAGTAGTCCACTCTATTCAGAGCAGCAAGTCTGAAACAAAACAGGCCCCATGGGGCGGGCTACCCAGGTCATCAGACTACAGAAGTGTCCTGAATACTTCTCAATCTTTTCTTTAGGAAGTCATGTAGGCAGGTATTTGCTGGACCTGAAATAAGAATCCAAGTCTCCGTCACTTTCAATAGCTACAGTTAGTACCCACTTAGAGGAATTTTATCAGACATTTATCACTTCAGAAGCGGTATCATTACTGAACTACAAAGCAAAAGGGAAAGAATCTCTTCCTGCTGTGGAATTAAGTCTTTCATTTTGGTAATACTGCAAACACACCAAAACATACATTCTGGAAATCTTAATAAACACAGTTCTTTTAAAAACACTTTCTTTTTCCTTTGTAAAAGCAAATGCTAATGACATCAGCCATTGAATAAAATGTACTTGGTTTTGAATTTTGACTGATAACCTGAAAATCAATTGTCTGCAATGTTTTAATATGAATTTTAAAAACTCCATATATGCATCTACCAAGCTACATTTGTTTTTCATCCACTATTTTTATTTGCCACATTCATTACATTCTTATGGCCATATTTTTTGCTTTTCTCTTCCCAGTATTCCTTTCTAAATTCCAACATGCGATTTTACCTAGGATTTCCCTGGTCATTCATAGGTAATATATGCAAACATTTTGTAACCATGAAAATACTGATGCCATTTCTTCCTTTTCTTGCTTTTTTTTTATGAAATCAGTTTTATTATTGTTATGCGGCAAGTATATTGGTCTTGTGGGAACAGTATAAAAGGCAAACCAAAGGGTGCTGAAATAAATACCAAATATCGTGCCTATCCAAAAAATACGAATTTATTTTAGCTCTGAACAAATGAGAGTTCTTACAGTCATCACATATATTTGCTAGGTGCACACTTTAAGCCATTTGATACATTTTCATTATCAAGTCTTTGATGAAACATGGGAAAGCCCTGTGCTCTCCAGCAACTTATTTCACAGTCTGTGTGTCACAGAAGTTTGGAAAAGGTGAAGTTTCTACATTTTGTATTTCTAGAATCTTTCCAGTTCTAATGTGAGCTGCATTGGTAAGGGTTTATCCAGTGTTTCCTCTGCCCACTAATGAAAAACACAAGCTGTCTTTGCAGGTTTCAGAAGCTGCTACCTATACTATGAAATAAGTACATCCTTTAGTGCAAATGGAGCAAGAGCACTCGTCACACTTCTGTTACAAAGACTGGTAGCATTTGTAATTGTTAGCCTGTGATGATTGTTTAACTTTTCCAACCACATCAACGAAATTTCAGAATAAAAGATGATAAATCATACATTAAGCATGCAAAGTAGCTTCAAACAAAGTCTTATTCTGTAGAGCCTAAAATTACTTTCCTAGTCTCCAACTTTAATTACTTGTGTTATATTGATAGCTAGCCAAAGCACAGACTTTGATTTTTCTTTTTTAATTTTTATTCTGCTATCATGCTCAGTCTCGGTAAATCTGAAAAGCACTTTGTATATATTGCTGTGTATGACATACATACATTCACTTTTCACCACAGTACTACCCGAAAGGCACTTATGGCTCAGAACCACTACATCGACCTAAACCAACTTTCATCATAAAAGAACCAATTGAATTCACGCAAAAATAATCAATTTGTTGATCTCTGCAAATGTACTGGATACAGGGACTTTAAATGTGTTAATTATTTAAATCTGTGCAGATTGTGCATGCCAGAGTGGCAACTAAGTGAACCACTTTAGGTCTGCTTTTATTTTCTATATATCTATCCTCATTAGGGGTCTTTACCTGACCCCAACGTAAATTAACCTATCCCCAGAACACCCTCCCCCAATACATCTGTCTCAAAAATTAACAAGAATATTGCCACAAGACTCTTCTAACACCCTCTTGGGGTGTGCTTGGCCTGCTTACTTACTTCAGTGCTTGTTATCAAGTCTGTCTTCACTAGTCAAAGTGGTAAGTCTGTCCTTCAGCACAGCTATTAGGAGTTTTACCTTTCCAGAATCCTAAGAAAATAATTAATCCAAAGTTAGCATGCAATACTTCTTTTTTCAAGGGTCAGCATTCTCACAGGTCTGAAAAAACACTTGCCAGTTGCTTGAGGTCAACAGTTCAGTCACGCTCATCCATTCTGCAGTGAGCTGTGAGCCTGCAAGAGCAGAAGTGGGCCTTGTGCTGTCAGCATCTTTTTTACAGAGCTGCTGCTCACCAGGTTGAGCTTCTCCTTTTAAATGCCAGTCATCACAGATTAAGTGTGGAGAACTACTCTATCCTACTGTAACTTATCTACGGAAGAAACTGCTTATTGTAATCTACAGCCTTATTGCAAGTTATCTGAAATCTCACCCACCATTAAAATTATTCATAAACATTGTTTTATAACTAATTGTCAGAGATTAAACAAAAACTAAAAATCATTTTTACTCCATGTTCTATACACACCTGATTCTTTAAATTGGCCAATTATTACATGAGTAGAATGAGTAGCTGAAATTAGGTCCACCCTGTCTGACAAACAAACAAAACATTGTGGATTATGCAGTACATGATCAGAGCAGAAAAAAGAACTCAGGGAAAAGAAGTTAGGTGCTCTGAAAACAGGAGTATCTGGGAAAAAATAACGTATAAAGTTTTGTGGATTTATGCTTATGGCATAGCTCCCAACCAGAGCTTGTGTGAACATAAGCTCAGCACTGTTCATAGCCTCGCTGTGATCTTTCAATGCAAGCACAAGGCTTTTCTTCATTTGTAGTCAATAATTTAAACATGGATGTCTTGACCGAAGGGAAGTCTGAAAGCAACTCTAAGTTAGAAAGGTAGTTCCACATAGATGAGGCTTACTTTTTCATTGATCACTCATGTTTGCAGTTGTCATTATTGCTGAGACTCAGTGTGGGACTTTGGTCGTTGGGTTTCTTGTAGGCACATATCACATGTACACACACCCAAACTTGTAGTAATGTCGTCCTCACAAATCAATCATACTTCACTTGAATGAGTTATTGCTACCACACGATGGCTGCTGGTAATGAAGCCGCTCATCCATTACAGCAGCTGTCATTTCAGCTGCATGACCTCCTTCTACCAGCTTTCAGTCACTCAGCTGACAGTTTTTTTCACTTGAAACTCCTCGACCTGGCTGGAGGACCATCCAAGCCATCATCAGTTGTCAGCAACCTGCAGACGAACTGTTCCCTGAGCCTGCAGGCCTGCACACTTTGCTTTCATCTTACTCTGGGGTTCAGCTACTCCCAATAATTAGCCAACAGAACCACAGATCACAGCCTAACAAAGCAGTTAAGGCAGTTCAAAGGCCAGCTGGCACGCTGAGAGGAAGTCCAGCCATGCACTCCCACCTCTCTCCTACCACCATCTGACCCCTCAGCAAGCAGGTTAGAAAGCCACCCCAACAAACAAAAGAATGCAGTAATCTCCCCCCAAACTAGCTGGTGGTAGGATTAAATAAGCATTAGTGCCAGGAGAAGCACAAAGCCAGGCTGGAGAGGAAGGAAGTGGGAACATCCCTTTCAGCAGGGGTTAGCCTTTTCATTGGCCTTATCTGCATTGTCAGGCTGTGGTTGGAGGTGTGTGCTCCAGGAACAACTGAGCAGGCTTAACAGCTTTCTGATGCCAAAAGGAGCAGTCCTATTCTCCTCTCCCTTGCATTCCATCTCTGGCACGTATCTGACCCCTCAGCAAACTGACTCATTATTCCGACCGAAAGCTATTTCCTTTATTGGTTGGGTTAGTTTACCCGTGGTTTAATGAACTGAATTGGCTCAGAGAGAGGTCAGAGAAGCAGCAAGCAACAAAGAAGAAGCAGGGGAAATGCACAGCCCAGAGAAGGGGGAACACAGCACTGCCCTTTCAGCAACAGCAAGCAGGCAAGTCAGCTCAGCCATCTCATCCTACTGCACTCCCAGCCACCTAGCTGGCAGCTGGCCAGTTTTCAGAGGGAAAACAAGCCGAGAAGGATGTGGTTCTCTCTACCCAACTGACACCTCTTTCTTTTGGGACTAACAGCACCCTTCAGCTTAGCACCTGCTAGTCTTAACAGGTTAAAATTTCTTGTCCAGCACGCCTCAATTGAGATATGATCTATTAAGACGCACCATATCTGCTGAGACACCACAGTTCACGCTCCATCACGAAGCCTTCTGCTTCAAGACCTCCTTACCCTCTGTAGCGTTCAGTCCCTTGTAGCAGGAGGGTCAGAAGCCCTCCACTGCTGAAAACCAAAGGAACTGGCACTGCCCCCCTTCTCCCCTGCTGGAGTGGCCTTCCCTCCCTGTAACACCTCCTGCTCCACAGCCATGCTCCCCGTCCCCCTCCAGCTGCACCTGCACCCAGCTCCTGATGCCTCAGGAGAGGGGCTGTGGTGCTGCTCTGTGGAGGCATGGTCCTTCTTACACAGAAAGCATGGTCCTTTCTGCACAGAAACTTCAAACGCACGTCGCTGCAGTTTATTGGCTGGCTTGAGTTTTCCTGGTTGAAAAACACTTAGTTCGGTTCAGAACTTACAAATGAATGGGACAGGGAACAAGCACTTACGTGGTCTCCTTTGACAGGTTTGAAAATCTGGAGATGCTTTTGTAGCAAGTATTTTTTCATATTAAATATTAAATCTTTTAACTGTGGTACAGAGAAATAATCATTATGACACTGCAAGTCCCCTTTTCCAGTATTTACAGAACAGAAGATATATTAAATGCTATCTCTAGATTACATTTCCATCCCTTGAAGAGGTTAAAAATTGTCATTAAAAAAAGTTAAAGAAAACAGAAAAAAAATTAATTAATATGCAGATAAGTGAATATCAAGGCCATTATAGATCTTTTCTTAAATACATTTAATGGAAAGCCCTGAAATGAAAGCAAATTAACATTGTGAAAAACAGTTTGAAAATTAAAATATTTTAGTTCTGCAGTAACTGTAGGAACATATTATGAAGTTAGGCAGCAATCATATGCATAATTAAAGAAGTGATTATATGTATATTTATACCATCAATGCATAATCCTCAATTTGTTTAACATAAAACAGAACATCAAGGAAACGAGAATTTAAATTCCACTTGCTTAATATGGAACATTAAGTACACAAAAAATTGCTTGTAATTTTAAAGTGTGTAACTTGAACAAAATTTCAAGGTGGCAAATATTTGAGAGGAAGTAATGAGTGAAAAGAAAAGGAAAATATTAATATTATGCTTAATGAACAGAAGCTTCATTTGTAATAATTAAGGAAGGGTATGATCCCATTTCAAATACTTAAAAAGAAAGTAATGCCAATTAGCAAGACATCTCTTCATTTTATACAAACAAGGTAGACATGAGAGCTCTTAAATACTAATATAGAATTTTTGTCTGGCTCCAGCACATCAGGAAATATATACAATCATCACCCTTAAACCATTAAAGTCTCTAATAGCAACTATCTCAGAAATATTTGCTTATATCCAAATTAATAACAGGTTGTATTCTGTGTTTGTTATGAGAAACGGGGTAATTTGCACTATACATTCAAGATGACTAGTGCACTATCTGCTAGCTTTTGCCTCCTTTGTGCCCTCCTTCCCAAAAGAGGAAAGTCTGGAAAAATGCAGTGGACTCACAGGCATGAAAAGACTGCTTATTCTCGGAGAGGGGTCCCTGTGAGGTGCTCCTGAGGAGCAGCCAGACTTTCTTCACAGATCGGAGGAGCCATGGTCAAAGATCTGCAATTTTGAGAAAAGGTGATATCTGCTGCCTGCTAAACACTTAATTTCGTGGACCCAAACACAGAGACACCAAATCATTTTTCCTTGAATCTCAGCCAAGGGCTGTAGCAAAGATTATTCCTTCATATTTTTTTCTCACAGAGTGTAGAGCATACTCATCTATTTTGATAACAGTATTTACAGTGTTTTCTTTTAGCCTCTTTAGAAATGGTACCCAGCTGTCTTGAAGGCAGCCTTTTTTATATTTGATTGGCAGCACTCTCAAGACCAAATATTGAGCTGTTCTCAGGAGTTAAAGAGCTATCACTGTAAATATAATGCTCTGTCTTACCAAGAGTTCTATGGTTAGTTGGATACCAGAAATAGATATTAGCTCACATTGCCAATGTTGTATGGTCTTCACAGGTTAAGGAGTCATCCATCATCAAACTTAAAAGTTATTCTAGAACTTTTTGGACCCTTAATTGTGCTACTAAAGGGACTTAGCTCTTTCCACTGACCCTTCAGCTTTCCTTCTGTGCACAGATACCTACTATAATGTATTAACAATCATCTGCTCCTGAGCAGGAAAGAAGTACTATTTTGGAAAGAATGTGTGTACTTTCTAATGAAGGAAACAAAACCAAAAACCAAATAAGTATTTAACTTTTCATTTCCTTCTTTTTCAGTGTTTATGTTCAAAAGATGACATAAACAGTCATGTTGAAGTTAATATATGAGGGACTGAGATCAGATGAGTGTGAAATTTTGTGTTGTGCAGCATGTGTTAATATTTGAACGGTAACTTAATATTTAACATTATGTGTATATTCTATATTATCACATTAATTATTATACTATCTTAATATTTATTCAAGCCATTACTATTCATGTAACAATTTCAGAAAAATACATTTTAAAGCGCTTGTAAAACTATCAAAATACTTTTGCCTTTGTTGTTTATACATGTTGAGGATTTTTAGAATGGTTAATACTATGTATTATAGGAAGAGAATATTTCTATTAATTGCTTACTTAGCATGGAATTTTTTCTCTAATTCAAAACTGTTTCTCAAATTAGTCCCTCTGGTTATCATTAGAACCATGAGACACTGAAAAATCAAAGCTGGAGAGCAAGACAGTGTCAATGACAGCTGCAAAAATGATAAGTCAATAGAATTAATAGAAGTATTTTTGTGCAAAGAAATGTTGTTTTTATGCAAACATATAAGCAATGTTAACCAACCAATGTTTATAAGTAGTAAAATAGGCAACGACATTTCATGATAGGATTTATAGTCAATCAGTCATTAAAAAAAAGGTTAAAAGTGTTTGTTCTCATTTAAAATAATTAGTGTTTTAAATATTAAAAAATGCAGAAATAGGGAAAAAAATACTTTGTTTATCCATTGCATGTTAAAAATGTTTTCAAGTAAGCTAATGAGGAAATCTTTTCAGTGCTTTTTATGACATTCATTTATTAAGTTGTATTAATAATACACTCAATTTCCCATATGTTATCCTGTATACATAGGATGAGACTTTACCTGCAAACTACATGCTCCATGTTATGGTTTAAAGATTTTGCCCAGAGGCTGAGCTAGAGCTCTGCTGGTTTCTTTTGGAGAGAGTGCTCAGTGCACACCTTTGCTCTTGATATTTTCTCTTTACTACTGTAGCCTGAAAAAAAATTATTTATCCAGAGTTAAATATTGCTGTAGCTGTTATTACTGTATCCACTTCTTAAATGACCCATCATTCAGCTATCTGTCCTTAGAAATCACTTATAATAAATATGCATTGCGTGATGTGATCTTGGCTAGCAAATATTTGTGGGATTGTAAAACCAGTTTTTACAGAGAACAACCCTGAGATGATCTTGGGAACAGGGAACTCTGGGGCTCGAAATAATACTAGAAGCAATTCTAATGAGGTATAGTGTTACTAGTTCTCATAACTCCTGCCGATAGTAAAGACACTGTTCTCCTTCAGTGCTATTTTAAGGTCTTAGATAGAATTTGAATATTTTGCCTTTCTTCCATGGGTCCATTCTTTTAGGCTACATTTCTTTTGAGGAGAAAATTTACAGTCATGCAAATTAGTAAGTAAATAACTAATTTGTATATTTCGTTAATTAACTATTATTTAATAGCATGAATCGCACTTTTACAACGCTTCTTTTTATATTAGTCATACTTGTGGTTTATCTTTTAAGGAAAGGGGATCCACATAAGAAGAAACCTCATTACAAGTCTCTTCTATTAAGCCTTTGCTGAGAATTTTATATGCCAATTTTGGAGTGTTCAGATTTGCAAATCATGGCCTACCAATGCTTTTACAGCAGTTAGTGAATATCGCTTTGAAGTTTAAAAAAAAAGTGTTATATAAAATACTTAAATATATACTGAGAGAAAAGAAAAGCAAGTTCTTTTAAGTGCTACAATGGTCTTCTTTAAAAACTGTCATGAACCTACCTTTCCTTTAAATCATACTTATTTTAGAAATACTATTTTGGAAAATCTCAGAATTGACACCTGGATAAGTAATTACCTGATACTAGAGATGTAAAAGACAATTAATATTCTCAGATTTTTATTTCTATTAAATAAAAGAATTCTCAAAATAATTTGGAAGGAACAAAATGTGTTCAAACTATTATAAGGTAAAGAAGCAATATTAATTGACATATATTGCAACACTCAATGGGATATAGTGTGAAGTGTTACACTAAATCTGCGTGAATTTGTTCGTCAGTCCTGTCACTTCAGTTTTAAGATGTGTTATCTGGAATGATTTACAGGTACAGGGGACTAAAAAAGAAGACATCACCATTTCACACCAAGGAATGTTCCAATTATACTCTGTTACCTGTATTAGCAACTTATAATTTCAAATATCTAAAGTATAGGGCCACAGTTCTGTGTTGTTAATTGATATGGACATGAATGTGGTAACCATTTGTTATTTTTAGAATACTGAACGTGATAGAACACCAATATGTAGCAACTGTATACCTAATATTTTCAAGTTGGAAATCCCTCCATTGAGCATGAAAAGTATTTTTATTTACAGAATCATAGAATGGCCTAGGTTGGAGGGGACCTTAAAAATCATCTAGTTCCAACTCACCTGTTTTGGACAGGTATAGCTTTCACTACGTCAGGTTGTTCAGAGTTGCATCTGATCTGACCTTAAACACTTCCAGGGATGGGACATTCACAGCTTCTCTGGGCAGCCTGTTTCAGTGCCTCACCACCCTCACAGTAAAGAATTTGTTTCTAATATCTGATGTAAACCTATTCTCTTTCAGTTTGAAGCCATGCCCCCTTGTCCTGTCACTACATGCCCTTGTAAACAGAGCACTGGAAGGCTGTCATTAGGTCATGTCCAAGCCTTCTCTTCTCCAGGGTTTACAATCTCAATTCTCTCAGTCTTCCATTGTAGGAGATGTGCTCCATCCTTCTAATCACCTTGGTGTTCCTCCTCTGGATTCACCCCAACAGGTCCATGTCCTCCCTGTGCTGAGGACCCCAGAGCTGATGCGGCACTCCAGGTGGGATCTCATGAGAGCAGAATAGAGGGACAGAATCCCCTCTCTCTCCCTGCTGGCCAAGCTGCTTTGGATGCAGCCCAGAACACTGGGCTTTGACTTTCTGGGCTTCAAGTGCACATTTCCAACTCATGTCCAGCCTCTCACACAGCAGCAGCCCCCCAGTCCTTCTCAGCAAGGCTGCTTCATCCCCCAATCTGTACTGACACCAGGGTTTGCCTCAGCACGTCGTACTTGGTCTTGTTAAACTTTGTGGGCCCATCTCTTGATCTTGTCTAGGTCTCTCTGGACGGCATCCTATCCCTCAGGTGTGTTAGTGGCACAACTCAGCTTGTGTCATCTGCAAACTTGCTGAGGGTGAGCTCAATCCCACTGTCTATGCCGTTGATGAAGATATTAAATAACACTTGTCCCAGTACAGATCACTTGTCACTGATGTCCATCAGGACTCTGAGCCATTGACCACTACCCTCTGGATGTGACCATTCAACCAATTTCTAATCCATCTAACAGTCCACCCAGCAAATCTTTCTCTCTCCAATTTAGAGACAAAGATGTTAGGCGGGAGCCTGTCATGGGCTTTCCAGAAGTCCAGATAAATAACATCTGTAGCCCTTCCCCGGTCCACTGACGGAGTCACTCCATCACAGAAGGCCACAGGACTGAGCAGGCAGGACTTGCCCTGAGTGAAGCTATGGTGGCTGTCTCAAACCACCTCCCTGTCCTCCTGTGCCTTAGCACAGCTTCTAGAAGGATCTGTTCCACAACCTTCCCAGGCACAGAGGCGAGGCTGACAGGTTGCTAGTTCCCAAGATCTTCTTTTTTATCCTTTTTAAAGATAGGTACAATATTACCTTTTTCCAGTCGTCTGGGACTTCACCTGACTGTCATGATATCTTTTCTGATATCGTGAGGAATGGCTTGGCAACTACATCAACCAGTTTCTTCAGGACTTTGGGATGCATCCCATCAGATCCTGCAGTGCATTAAGGTTCCTCGGGTGGTCATGCACCTGCTCTTTATTTACAGTCAGAGGAACTTCCCCCAGTCCTCATCCTGCTGTCCATCCACTTGAGAGGTTTGGGAAGAGAGGTTGCCAATGAAGTCTGAGGCAAAAAGTTGTTGAGTATCTCAGTCTTTTTCTCATCTGTTGTTGTTGTTGTAGGATGAAAGCTTGAGAGTGCAATGATTCCCGTAGCTGGAGCAAGAAGGCTTCATCAATAGGCTCCCTTTGGCTTACATAGAACATTAATTTCATCACCTTTCATGTGGCCTCCCAGCATGTTTCCTTCTTGTCACCTATGAAACTGTGAGGTTTCTCAATACATTTCTTAACTCATTGTTTGAGCTATGTACTGTGATATGAAAGTCTAATACTGTACTTTTCAGCCAGCATATCATGCATAACGGTATTCAGCTTATTTTTATCTGCTCATTTGGTCACCATGCTGAATATTACCTTCCTAAGCCTTTTGCAATTGAGAAACTGCTCATAAAACATGTACTGGCTTTATCCTGCAAACAGAGGGGACATTGCTATGAACTGCTAAGAACTGCTCTATGAAACTGTTTCTAAATGAACAGACATTTATTTATGTGCAAATAAGGTGCTCTGAGAAAGATGAAGAGGAGTTAGCTGTTGAATTCACAAATGTGCTGTCAGAAATACTGGACAGATGCAGCTTGACTTCACTTTTGTGTAATTTTATTCTACAGCCACAGCCCTCCTGTAGCATCACAAAGCTGGGGGAAAGTTATTCTCATATGTATAGTGGAAATAACCGATGACTTAATAAATCTGGAAGCTATAACTTTTATTCGAAGTTTCTTTTCTCATCTCAAGTAAAACTCCTGTGAAGATCTGTGTATTGTTCCTAAAAGTTTCCTGTCTTAGCTTCAAAACAGTCCTGATGTGAATAGTTTTTGCATAAAGCACAGTTCAATTGAATTTTCATCCCACTTAATTGCTAAATTAACACTAATTCAGTTTAAGACTTGAATGTGACTTCATTAAGGAAAAAGTAAAATATACAGTGTAAAAATTTAAAAATGTCTCTTTAAGAGTGGTGAACATTCTATACAGCAGAAATTAGTGAACCTTTTGCAACAACCATCCAAAGTTTATATTTCTTGTGGCCCAGTACACAGAAAATTGTCAGATTTGTGGCTAAGGATATTCTGAATATATGATGTTGTTTCAGAGCTTTTACTTCGTTGATGACTGGTCATACAAGGACCACAGACTGTGAACAATCACCCTACATTATTTTATTTATAGAAATGTAATTTCTGTTCAACGTGGACTAACTGCCTACATTCTTAAAATTAAAAGGAACATGCACCCATCTTTTAGGATCTGTGGGCTTGTTTGCATATGCATTCAAGCCTATCATGCTCTTTATGGTGTCAGCTGCAGTAATGGCCTGAGAAATGGGAGAGCAAACTGTTCTAAGATTTGCTGTCTCATATCTCTAGGGAGAAAAATAAAGGAGGTTTTTAAGACCAGGAGACACAAATTTACAAAGGCAGAACCACCAGAAAATGGCTAAATACCCAGAAAAACAGAATAAATCAACTTAAGAAGAAAGCCACAAAGGAAACCAAGACAGATTCTGCAGGCCTAGATGGCACCTTTACATCTGATCGATGTTGCTCCTCAGGCGTCTTTGGACAGAAAAAGCGAGGTAATAACCCTAAAAGAATGTATGATTTTATGCTGGATGTCTAAATTCTTCAGGCTCAGTCTCAACAGAACTGCTTGCTTTGGAAAAACTCCTAAGAAGACAGTGCTCTCCTTTACGGTCTGGTCAGACAAATGAAAAGCCTTAAGCTCCTTTGAATGCCCAGCCTTGCAAATCCTCAAAGTCTGTTTCAGATGAGCTGTGGTGTATGAGGCATGTTGCAACTGCTTCCTGTCGAGCTGTTTCCCAGTCAATTTTAGAAGTCAGCCAATATGGTGTGCTATCTGAAATGCTATAGTAATTATGTGTTATTTACAGTAACCAGAATTGGCACATTCATGTCTGAAAGTGCTGGCTAATAACCAGGTTTCTTCAGTGTGCATTGTAGGTTGCTTCTAGACACTCAGGAGAGTATAGATGGAAAAGGTTAACAAGGAAATGAGAGGTCTATTTTGCAGCATTCTAGATGTGACTTTCTGTAGACACATCTAGATATTATCCACAGACAAATGTGAAAGGCAGCAAGGTCACCTGGGATACCTTTGGAAGCCTGTGAGCTAGCCAGAACACAAAACTGCCACAAACAGGTTGCCCAAAAAAGCACAGGTTGAGTATGACCACTGAGAGTCAGCTGATAAGCACTGATAGAGTGAAAGCACTGACTCAAGTGTGGTCTTTGTTTAAGAACTGATCACGAAAGACTTGAGAGAATGAGAGATATTACAGGGAGAGCTGCTGGTGAAGTCATAACTCCTGGAAAGACCAATTAATTTTAAGGCTAATTTGTTTAGTCAAAGGAATTTTATATTGTTATAGGTAATAGTGAAAAAGGACGTCGAGAGACACCAGTGGAAGCAGCATTTTCCAATGGCACTTATCATTCCCATATTGCTTACAGGCTGATGTATCAATTAAAAAATGTTTTTCTAAGAGGGATGTACAGTGCAATTACCAGCTATGCAAAACACAGAGCAGTGGTGACAGCAGTTGTTGTCTGAAATCAGTCCCAGGTCAAATATTGCTGCTTCCTATTTTTCGCTTCGGTTTTTTATTTTTTTTTGTGAGATCTACGTCACCATGAACTCTTCTGTACTGAATGTACTTAACACAGATACCATAACCAATAATAAATAAAGACATTTTTTGTTGTGTGTAGGTAGAATATCAGATGATATCTTTCTTTGACAAAGAAACTCCTCTTTTATTCTGATGCAATCTATGTTCTGGAACATATGTGTTGCTGTTCCAAGCATGACACCACGTTGGTTGTACTTCAGAGGTGTTCACTTTGCCAGCTCTAATGCAGTTTTTAACAGCTTGTCTTTTTGTGACATATTGCAATTATGCCAAACTATGTAATCACTTATTTCACATTGAAGTTTCAAGCTTTTGTATGATATACAGCCTTGAAACTTAAAATTCCACTAGTCAGTAAAGCAATTAAGTGCCTTCTGGGGGTAAATTTCACTGAAAAAAACTATGATTATTCTTTATTATTCTTTTAAAAAAATAATTTCATGAACACAGCTCCAGAGATGTTATCTCTATCTCGCTGAAGTAGGTGGGAGTTTTGCTATTGACTTCAACTAAGTCAGGCTTTTGCCTTAGGACGAGATGCTTCTCTGATGAATAGTAATGAATTACTAAGAAAGACTAAGCTGTGGACTGTCTTGCTAAAAATTCCACTTAAAAATTTTTGAATTATTATATCATATTGTTATATTCCTTTGCAGGCTCTCAAGCTCACATATGCTTAAATTGTTCACATTTTTGAATGTTGCACCATGGACTGTTAAAGAGTAAGAATCTATCCTTTTGGTTGGTGAAAGTAGTGTGTGGGATTCGTAGATATGATTTTTGTTTAGCCTGAGAAGCAAAACTTTTACAAAATTAAAATAAAAAAAAAAGTAAATTACTATTTCAAACTCCTACTCAAAGATATCAAATAATGAAGTAGTTTTGCTGCATTTTCTCAGCACTGAACTCAAATCCCTTGAGAATTTTTTTATAAATCAAAGATATATATGAAACTTCTAATATTAACAGAATAAAAATGTTTTCTCCTTAGATATGGAGGGAATTTAATAAATGAAAGGTTAACAAAAATTAGGGAAGTGACTGTATTTCTTGGTAGAATAGTCCAATACAGGTAGAATTTGTTAATTATCCATCATTCCTTAAGAACTTCTTTTTATTTTTGAAAGATATGAAAGATCTTTTGAAATAGTATAAAATTGTGACCCATGTCCAACACAGGAGTGGGGTAAAAATAAGCATTTTCATCATGTCAAGAGAATTTTCTAGTCATCAGGTTTAGATGAGGATCTAGTTGCCTGATTGCATAATTTGCTTTTTATTTTTATTTATTTGGGATTCTCAGAGACAAATTTTAGTGGCTTGAAAATTGAAATTACATAGATTCTCTGTTTTGTACATGTGGCTTGAAGCATTATCTTGTCTCAGTATGTTTTTGTTGTATTAAAAGTGGTCATCCTGCCTAAATTCTGCATTTAATCCCAGGGTAGAATTCAGACACACCCTGCTATATCCTGTTTCAAAGAGCTGTTAGGATATGTAAATTAAAACTGGTGAAAGTAATTATTTCTAACATGATACAATTATAAGTAATTAAAATGTTAAAAATATTGTTTGAGACAGACAAGGTCTAAATTTTATTTTAAAAGTATGCACACTTCAGCATCCAATTTATAATGTCTGACCTCTAAATTCCATTTTAACTGCAAAATAGATCTTTCAGAAGAGTGAGCCTAAAGTCTGCACACTTCACAGAGATTTGCAAGGCCAGCAAACACAAAACTTTCAACATGTGGTTGTCTTGAGCTTCTAACCCTCTCCAAGGCTTAGTTACCTAATTCAGTACATGAGAAGGATACTTTTCACTCATATATTTATCATCTTGGCCCGCTGATAAAGCTGGGACATGTGCAATGCAACTCTTTGCCATTTGAAATAGGCTAGATCCCAGCCTGCGTTTATATAAACGCCTAATAACTAGAGCAGTACCATGTATAAACAGGAGACTTTGCTCAATTACCTTCTTCTGGTGCATGGCAAACTCTTGATACCAGAGGTTCACCTGTAGAAAAAGGAAGGAGGCCATAAATAACACAGTTTTGTAACTCAGTCAATGGGTGTTTTCCTGGAAAGGCAAATCCTAAAGTCTGATAACTGCTACCTAGCATCTGCATCTTAATTATATCATTCATTAAAAGATAGAAACCCGACTTCAGGAACTGAAACACAATATGCCCACTCAGGACCATGCAACCACATTCTTTCCTCCTTGCTTGTCTTTTCCAGCATTGCGAATTTTCCTTTGCCTTATAGTGGCACAATTTATCTCACTCCGGTGGCCTAGGTTCATAAATAAAGACGTAAGGGGATCATTTCCCTAGCACCACTTTATACATGTCTGGAGGCTGGGGTAGGTTGCTTTTATCAGATCATTTCCAAGTATGAGCTTTAACCATGAAACTATAGCAAAAAACCCTTAGCACTGCCAGTCACAGTGTTTTAGGAAAGCTACAATGGCATTTTACTAGATGCCCAAACCATTCCTTTGATATGGGGTGAGCCCAGAGCAAGCCTACTACGTGTGGCAGTAGTGCTCTAGTGTGTATTGTATGTACCATGAAAGGCTCGTGAGTATCACTCTTCTAAGAAGAGCTAAGGGCAGGTAAAGGTGCTTCTGCTGATACTGCAGAAGTCCTACAGCTACGTTAGATATATGCAGCAAAGAGGAGTGATAGCAACTGAAATGATGATTTTTCGGCTGCTACACAGATAAATTAATTCCCATCAGAAGCTTCCTGGAGTCATTGTGCCATGAGAATGGATTATGTCCCTGACAAAGAGGTGTTACCAACCCAATAAAGAAGCTCATAATGACTGGACTATTATGTCCAATAATATGTGTATATGCAACACATAATGTGCCAGATCCACAACTGGCGGAGTTGAGGAGAAGAAAGATTATATTTTTTAATCTAAATTAGATCCTTTTAGGCACAGGATGGCCATGTCATAAAGATTAATTTTGGGGTTACAACAAGGTCTAGGAGAGTTTGAATTGTACTATATTGTTTTTAGAACAGTTGCATAGTTCTCCCGTAGACAGAAAGCAACAGGGTAACAAGCACTTTCAATTAAAGAAAAAAAAATTCCTTTTCAAGGCTTCAAAAGCCCTCAGCAAATATTTTCTCAGATTCACTGCTGAAGTCCAGCTTCAAATTCATGCATCTTAGAGTCCCAGCTGGACACAAGGGCTGTAGTCCTTCAGTCTCATCCGAGACACTAATTCCAAAGTAAGGAAGTCACAGACACATGCCACAGGCTTGTATATTTTTACTATTATGAAATGTTAACATTACCTGTGTGAAAATTGTGCCTTTAATGCTGGCTAAAGACAACAAAAATTTTCCAGTCTACTGTCCCTGTGGTAACAACCAGGCTGTTCCCTTTCCTCCCCGTTGCTAATGCAGTTTGGAACCAGATAAAATAGTGTTTGTCTCTGTTGGGTTTTGTGTCAGCATGCTGTAATTCAGTAAAGCATTTGCTTTCTGATAATCCCTATTACTCTTTCAGAATCCTAAACTTAAATTCTCTATTTATTTTCCCTTTCAGAGACACCAGGAACCTTTATTTGGAGCATAAACATTATTTTTGCTAACTTGATTATTTTTTTCAGTGTCACTAGTAACAATCTAGTCTATATTACTGTACTTGTAGTGAATGTTAAGACATTTCTGTTGCCTTATTCTTGGGGATGTCTTTTTCTTGTCAGTGTGAGACCTTTATGCTCTTGCTCAGCTGACTTCATTATCAGGTTCATTGCGGCTGAAAACACAATAACCCACAATAGCGAACCTGTTGTAAAGCTCTTTTCTATCTTTTGCTGATTTTTTTAGTTTAGAGGTCTATAATAAATATCATGAAAATTGCTTTATAATAGTCTCTCACCTGCTGCTGCACTATGTCTGGTACTTTATTCCTTCTCTGGATTCTTATACCAACTTAGGTGGCCTAGTCTGGCCTGCATTGTGATAGCAGAACACTATCTCTATTAGAGGTAATGTTGAGAACTTCGTTCTTTTTACAAGGTTGACTTTTTAACTGCTCTAAAGTTCACATACTATAGTGGATTGCCTTACAGGTTGGTATCCTCATGTGGTTTCCAATTCAAAATTTGAGAACACATGATTAAAGCAGTCTCCTCCCATCTTGCTCTCCCTTAGCACAACTTTTCACAGAATCAGAGAATTATATCGATGTTTTTCTGCGCAAACTAAAGATCCAGCTATGGCTCTGATGGCACACAAATCCTTTCAGCAGGCAATTATCATAACACAGAGTGGATCTTGCTTATTGTGCCTTTGTGGATGCAAAACTGAAAATGATAACTCATAACAAAACAAAACAACAACAAAAAACTGTTCTCAAGAAAAGCATAAACTTAACATACATCAAAAAGCAGTTGCACACCACAGGATGAGTAGCTGAAAGGCTGGCTAGCTTATGAACGTTGTCCAAACTGAGCAGTTCTGAAGGGTGAGTTGTCCTTGATTCTGAACAGGCCAGAAAGAGTTTAGATTAGCTTCTCTACACACATGAGAAACCTAAGCTTGGCCTTGACAGAAACAGAAAGCATTTAAGTTCCTCAGCATTTTAAGTGGATTTAAAACATTAGCATATATGTGTGATACGTATTATCTGTTATACATAATAAATGTATATTTATATATAAATATTATGCAAGATCATATATAAGGTATAAATATATAATTCACACATAGAGGGAAGTGAAGCCCCCATCACTGTATGTTTCTAAGCACCACTTTCTGTTCCTTTTGGAAACTGCTGTCCAGAAGGTTTTATTACTCCAGGGATTCAGAGTTCATCTTCTTTCTTGAAAACCTGGATATGTTTCAGATGCAGAAACCTTAAGAAAAATTATCAGGCACAGGGGTACATGCAATGTGATAAGACTTTGTCAGGGGAATTGAATGGAAGTTGTGTGTAGGAGGGAAATACATGGGTGGTGGGGGAACAACTTGTTCCAGTAGCATAATTAGGAAAGGATTCAGTAAATATTAACTATTTAGCTCAATTTATATAACTGATAGAATCTATGACCATGAGAATTTATTAAGATACTGAGATGCACAGAAAGGAGAAATTTTTAGTCTGTGGAAGGCTTTTACAATGGTAATGGCTTAATAAGATGGATAGGAGGATGCTCTAGTTACTGTAACCACCATTCAATAAAACTGGAAACTTTGGGCTTACACATGTGGGTTTTTTCACTTACTCTACCTACGGGTGGCTGTAATGCTACTGAGAAGAGGATAAGAATTCCTTAGTCACACAGGAGCTTTCATGTTGCCCCTCAGTGGTAGCATTCCAACTGCAAGATTATTTATGATTATAGATATGTAAAATATTGCTGGATATTCTGGGGAAAAAAAAATTAACCAGAAAAAAAAAAAAAGATCTGAACTAGTCCAGTTGTCTGATAAACAACAACAACAAAAAATACTCCAAGCTATTTTTTTTTTGCATTTTCATGGTGTCAGGTTCAGCAACTCAGACCTCTAATTTGCGGGAAGTGAGACAAAGGCATTTGATAACTATAGTTTCGAAAAACGTGATTAAAATACACAGCCATGCATCCTTGAATTCTGCCTTCTAAGAGTGACTTTCTTAACTGCCCAGAATATACATATTCTTCATTTTCCTCTTAACTATATCGAAATTAAGATTCCTCTGCCTGGCAGTCAGTCAGGAGGAGCTCTACTTGAAGCCTATTTCTCTTGTTGATGCCACCTAACACAGTAGTTACATTTCCTCACCATTTTACCTCCAGATCACTCTTCTACCTCTCAGCTGATAATCCCCAGGCCAGGAAGACCCTTATAATCTGCTGACACAGATGGGACATTTCAGTAGTGAAATGAGATTTATGGAATCCTTTTCTTTTATTCAGTCCCATCCATCATAAGGACATCTGAGATCATGACATGCTCTCAAAGGTAGCTCTGCAAAGTTGTTTTATTGTTCAGTATAGATCCATCAGATACACAGTACAGTGAAATAGCTGACAGCTTTCACTTCTACAGAACTATTGGAATTGAGATTATTTCTGTATTTACAAGAATAAATATTCTCTATTTTTTCAAAAATTCAATTTAGTAATGTAAAAAAATCCACTATGAAAATACTTACATCACCCTTATTCTCATGTAAATATAGATTATTTCATCATTTATCTTACTCCAAAAAATTTTTTTATCTCCTCCCTTTTTCAGTAATTTTTTAGACTATGCTACCTATAAATCACAGCTCTGAAATTAAACTACAAGGATTTATTAACAAGCCATCTATAAGATGTAAATGACATATTCTTTGGGCAACAAGAAAGACACGCTTATTTTAGCAGGCCAGAGGGAAAATAGCTGACCAAGGAGCGAAATAGTAAATAAGCAGATTTAGAAGAAGCAAGGGAAAAAAAGACATCAGGTATATGGAAGGGAGAGAGGGAGGGAGGGTGGGAGGGAGGAAGGGAGAGAGGAAGAAGGAAGGGAGGGAGGAAGGGAGGGAGGAAGGGAGGGAGGGAGGAAGG
>VZTF01000894.1:2152982-2202669 GCA_013397755.1 Cnemophilus loriae | reverse complement strand
AGGCAGGAAGGAAGGAAGGAAGGAAGGAAGGAAGGAAGGGAGTAATTTTTGTATGTGAAGAACCAGATTTTCCTGACAAGCTCAGAAAAGCCTTGATATCGATAACTTATTCTGCTTTGTGTCTTTTTATCCGTTAAATTTTATAGTCTCTTGAAAAGCAATCACAGGTTGCCTCTGATGATGGCTGAGCCAATGAAAGAGCACAGGCTGCACATTATTTTAAGTTAGAGGAATCTCTGAGCAGCCTGTGAATATTTTCTGCCTTACTACAAAAGGTAAATGGTTCCTACTGCCTCAAACACCACCTTAGACTATACAGGAACTATATTACTGATGTCTTATTTCATCCTGAATAAGACCTATCTCAATCTTAATTTATGTCAATGCATATATAAATGAATAGAAGCTAAAGGGGTTCACCATTCTACAGATGGTGCATAAATAATCAGCACTGAACCTCTGTCTTCTTCTCTGTCTTGTAAAAAAGATGATGACAGTAGACATTGACCTATCTGGAGAATGCTCATACTCAGTTCCTTAATACATGCAAAATGGTTTAAAAAAAAAGAAGTTGATAAAAAGTATGACAGATGTGCAAAATTTTTAAAACACAATTTGAGGAGGTAAGTGAACCTGCCAGAATCTCACATATTTTATAATTTTAAAATGTGAAAGTACCTGCCAATGATTCACTGGAAGTAAATCTTTTTGTTGCCAGGACTGTTGCATTTTGAAAATAAAACATTTTGGGTGTAATGATTTATTTACAACTATCTTACTGTTTCATCTCAGTCTCATAATACTAGCTATTGAGTCACAGTCTGAAAGTAGCAAATGGGGAATGATGGACTTACGAGCGTGGCAGGCAAGGGTTTTGAACCTCTCACCAAGTTTCTTCTGACTTCAGTCCTTGTTATGATTAAAGGTTAATGTGTCTTGATAGCTAGAGTACATAAAACCTATTCAAATCACTGCTGTATATATTCTTCTGTATAACCTGCTCAGAATGCTTGACACCTAATTATGTGCTAAAATGAGAGTGAGATGGAATTGCAGAAACTGTATAGAAGAAAATGATCCCATCTGCTTCACAATAGGCCAAACTGAAGAACTGAAAGTGGTGCCTAAATCCTGGGCAAATGCTCACTAAGAATTTTCTTCATAAACAATTTTTTTTCCTAAGGCATAGCAATTCTCAGTTATTTATATTATTTCCATTAAGACACTTTTTCTTCATTTTTTTTCTTTTTGAAAAGATACAAAGGGAGTTTTAATCCAAACATCATGGCTGCTCTAAAAAACCCCAATTTAGGAGTCTGAAGACTTTTGCAGTATACAGATATTTCAAGCTGCTTATGAGATTAAGCAAAAGAATTTCCAGTGGTTTTGATCAGAAAGCTGGGACAACAGAATTGCCTTTGTCTCTAGTGTGATGTCTAGTTTCTGCCTCTAATTAGCATTACTTAGTGAAGTAGTAGTTTCATCATCTTAAAACCAAAGATGTATTTTTCCTGCACTGTACTGCATATGGTAACTAAACACTGTCAATATGCACACTCTGGGAAGCACAGTACTCAAAATATTTGTTCATATTACTTATTTCTTCGAATAAAACATAATCTGATTTCATGTCATTCACAAATGTTTTAGCATAATTTTTGAAGAACGTTAAGAACAGTTGGTTCCTACAGAACTTTTTTATGTTCATTGCTTAGCAATGGGACTGACACAAGGTTGTGTGGAGTGCACGCACACACACACACAGTTTCTAGAAGAATGACAAAGTGGGGAAATCAAGACTTTAATTAAAAGACTTTAATTTCCTACCTGGCTTAGGGAGGGGATTTTGTCTATGTGTTTTCTTACAAAGAATGAAGTAAACATGCAGGGAAATTATGTGACACCAATTAAGGAAAACATAAGAGAAATGAAATAATAATAATAAAAATATTTTTCTCATTTTCTTCATAGTTAATTATACTTTCACTTAAAGGAAAGACAACTTAAAAGTGAAGTTTTTACAAGTGGTATTTATAATCCCTCATTTTTTTAATTGTCTCACGTATTTTTCCCCCGAAGCACAGCATTTTGATTTTTTTTCAAAAACAATCAAATTTTTCTTCAGTTTATTGATTTACTGATTTAGTTGGATTTTCAACTCAACTCTGGTGGTGTTTCAAAGGTTGCATATATTATAGATAAAAAGATTTCTGTCTTCCAAGGCTCAGTTTCAACCTATGGGCTCCAGTCACACCACCTATCAGAACAGCAGAAGGTTTTGATGTGTTATAGCCACAATCTCAAGTGACAAACGTAGCCCATGTGCTGAAATCTCTCCTTAGGGCAGATACAATACAGACAAACACCTAACCTACTCTCGTAAAATTATTTTTGTGATTCTTTATTACAACTTGTTTCTAAAAACACATGCGTTTAAAAATAGTCGCGGCTCTTCCAAGTAGCTCCTAGAAGTGGGAGTCATCAGATCCTTTCAATCTGGCAATTTTACGGAGAAGTATTGTTTACCATCAAATTCTTGCCACTCTACTGACTGTTCGCCAGTTTCTGATTAAATGCTTTTCTCACATTTCCTGCTACAAACTGACCCTTCAAAACAAAGAGGTATTATGACATAATCTTCTAAAGAACTGCAATCAGGATTTTCCATTAAAAACAAAATATTCCTATCATTGATACGCTTATTTGATTTTAATACACATAGCAATAACTATGTCTTCTGAAGGACAATAATCATGACTGAATTTTTTATTTTGATTGTGGGTTTATTCTTCTTATCAGTCATATGCAGCTGTATTATAATGTTGCCACAATTTTGCAGTCAAAAAAACCTGACAAATAGTTCTAAAAAAAGATTAACAAATACTTCAAAAACAGAAACAATCTTCAGGAGGTTTTTAAAGAGCTTATTCACAAGAAGAAAAATAATTTTCAAGGGTTTTTTTCATGCATTTAACAGACATCAAGTTCAGAAAAATAGTGAAAGCCATGTGGTGAATAACAAACTTTGCTGTTCAAATTCTGAATTTTAAATATAAAGTTGTGGGACAAACAATAAATAAAATGGGTTTATATTGTAAAAAAGTGCATACTTCTTAAAATAATATCATCTGTTCACGAGCAAGGATCAAGCATGTTAAGACCCAGATTGTCAGATAAGCTGTTCTTATGAGCTATTCGCCCTACTCTCTTTCCTACAGTATAACAAAATGAGCAGCTTTTCTTAGGATGAAATCAGCATGAATTCTGCCACATAATCTAGTAGAAGTACTGTTTCAATTCTTCTTAATATAAATTCAGAAGGTGTGTAAATATATTTTAAATTTTAATTCTTCAACAATGTGCATTCATTATCAGAATTTCGCTCAAATCCATTTTTTTGTTACTGAATTTAAAGATATGACAAAACCTCCTGGGTACCCTTCCCACTCCATTTCTGAGCATAGCTTCCATTAAGATTAATGGCTGTTTTGTATCTAATGGGAATATATATCTTAAGAAAGAAGCTGATGTAGAAGGAAAAATTTTAGTGGAAATGATGAACAATAGAGGTCATGATTACAATAATTGTAGAATGAGAGATTTAACAAGATTCTATGAAGGAATTGTTCCTTCTTTTAAACAAAAAGTCCATATGTTGACACTAATCATATTGAGTAGACCTACTGAAGTTGATATTCCAAAGATTTCATTGGGGACCGTTTTCCAGACTAAGACTTCGCTTACTCAGTGTAGGCTTAGCTGTATTATTCTCAGTTGCTCAGTGAGGCTGGGATTCATCAGTATTGGATAGCTGAGTGGGCATGGAAATTTCCAAGAGCAAAGACCTAAAGCATCAGGTTAACATGGAAGATCATTACAAAAGCTGGCCAGAAGTTTTTGTGGCTAGTGTGTGTTTTACAGCGCAGATGATACAAATAATACAATGATCTAAACCACAAATATGATACAGTTATATAAATCAGAAATCAGTTTTGGCATTAAAAGGTTCTTGACTTATAAGAATATCTGTGCCTGTATATATTCCAGAGTAGTATTCTCCTGGGTTTTGTCATTGACATACAAACACTTTGAGGATTTATTTAAATGTATTTGTCTTCAGAATGAAAGCCTGATATGGGGCCATTGGATCAGATGCAATACCGAGCATATGATCAGATTCGGGCTCTGTGCATCTTAACTATTTTTAAAAGGCCTAACTCTAGAAATAAAAAGTATATTCTAAATATTTTCATTTCCTGAAGTTAGAAGAACTTTTCCTGTTTTCAGCCTTACTTTTTAATCCTGAAGGCATTTCTTCAGTGTGTATACATTTATGCTAATAATATACTACAGCCATGGGTTCCTCTATCAATATGAAATGTTTTGTACTTGCTGTTTTTGTGCATCTTGTATTGTTATGTGCAATATACAAAATAATGTGTCTAACTATGCCATTTATGCTTTTGAAAGAAAAAGCAAATTACTTACTGAAGAGAATGGCATTTGCATGCATGTGTGTCAGCTTTCAAGCCATTTCCCTCTACAAAATATTGCTTTCTACACTTAGAAAATGCATCCATCCATCAGTTACAAACCATTTCAAAGCACTTTATGAATCTACAGAGCAAAATGTACTTATCTTACATTGGCAGTGTCCCAGCTGTTACAAAATTGCTATTGTCCTAATACTTACAAGGCAATTTTAGCATCAGTTAATAATTTTACAGGATAGATAACTTCTAAAGCATTATAAAATGACAGACATTAAACAATAGCAACTTAGCATTTTTTGAAACAGTTCATGACAGCTTAAAAACTAAAGTGATTTTAATGTATAGTCTATGCAGTTTTAGTTTCTCATTGACAATTCCTTTAGAAGATAAAATTGTGAAAAATCCTTTTAAATAGTGGGTGAAAGAATAAAACAAATTTATCTTTAAAAGATATTCAGTAAAAATCTCAATTAGGAATAATGTCTCAAATCTTCCCATACAGATAGTAGGTGACAAGAATTAGAATTTATTTAGGCAGGAAAAAAAATGATGGTATCATTTAATGGTAGGGTACCACAAAATAAAAAAGGTATATCTATTCATTAAGTTTAATACAAAAAGGAAAATACAGTGAACAGCATTTTGTATAAATCGGTATTCATTATTTCTTCTCAAAAACTGTTTTCTATCAATCTTAGTTTAAGAGCTTCAGTTAAAGGCAAGTTCTAGTTAAATTGTTACCTTTTATCTTTTCTAAGTAGCCATTATGGTCAAATGTTCACTTTTTGGTTAGACATTTATAATTTACCTAATGTACAGTACAATCTGTGATAGAAAAAGATTTAATGATGTGTAAAATGTAAACTGTTCTAAACAAATTAAATTAATTTATATTTGAGGTATTACTTCAGTAATAACTCAAAGGAACCTTTTAAGTGCAACTAATGTACATCACAGTGGCCCTTTTTGTCAATGTACTTATTAAGTTAAACCAATTGTACCGCTTGCTGTAGTACAGCACAGGTAATTGACCACCTCATCAAATCATAGCAAAAGGAATCCCTTAGTGCCTAATTACTACATTCTTCTGTACTACTGAACACATTAAAGCAACATTAATGTATTATGCTATATACATCATTACCCAATAGTAATAGAAGGTCCTCGTACAGGAGAACAGAGTTCTGATGGCAGTACAACTATTCTAAAAATTCTGTCCACTTAACTTTCAAAACACACAGTATGTTGAAGACTAGTGCAAACATTTATCCAAAGTGAATATTTCAATTAATATTGCAGTTCTGCTTTACTCAAACACCATGAAGTTCGAGAAGTCTGCAAAGTATAGAACAGAACTTAGGGCTCACCAAAGGAAAAGGTTAAAGTGGATACCCCAACCAAGAGGCAAACAGCCTGACATATTACTACCCATTTATCCTCAGATGTTTTACCTAATGAAACATTATTTAAAACTTCTTGCATAAGAGTAAAGCCTGTAGAAGTGTGTCCAAATGTGATAGGAGAAAGTGGAGTTGTCTTTTCAGAGAATTCAAGCATGTGCAGGCATGTGCTGCTTTACCCACACGAGACAAGGTTTTATCTTCTTTCAGGGTCGTGCTTACTCATGTGAATGAACATACCCTTGCTGGTTTATTCTCACAAGTAGTCCTATAGGACCAAATATGCAACTGAGCACAGGCAGGAGTTCTTAATTCTACTGAAGTGGTCTGAAGACAAAGATCTCCAGAAGAGGTTGTGCCTACATGAGGGACAGTTTTTCAATAAGAATCTTTGTGAAAGATTACATGTCATCACCCAAATTCCTTAATAGTCACTCACTCTAAAAGAATCTCTTCCTTTGATGCAGCCGGTTTGTGTCATGAATTCTGGCAGCACAAGATTGCACTTATGGCTACATCTCATCTTTGTGATTGTCAGGAGACTGAGACCTCAGAAACTTCAGCTCTGGGGGAAAAAAAAAATGTAACTGCAATCTCCCACCTTCTTTTTCTGTTTCCTACAGAGGTTCTTGAGTCCCAGCTGCTACCTTAAGGTTATATAAAACTTCTAAACCTGACATTTTTTAATTGGTGTGTATTTACAGAGAGATCACCTCATTTTGAAAGAAAATAACATGCAGATACAGCTGCCATAACAATTTACTCTTTTCCAAATTACTATAAATTGACTCATCATCCAGTGATACCACATGGTGGTAAATAAAAACCAGTGACAATAACCAAAATTTAACTAATGGAATTTTTTAGGAAGAATCACTTTCTGTCCAACCATTCTCTACAAATATGTAGCTACTAGTATTTTGAGTTACTGCCAAACCGTGTAATTTCTGGACTAATAGCCAGTTATCTAAGAAGAGGGGACAGAGGAACCACCAGCAAGTACCTGCTTTCAGCCCCAGATGTTCTGACATTCCTCAGTCTCTACTTGAGAGTCACTGGGAAAAAAACTCCCGAAAGGCTCCGCAAGACTTCAAATTGTTCATCCTCTCTCTAGACCACTTAAAAAGAACAAGAAATCCTTTTGAGGATACTTTCTAAAAGCCCCCTTCTATTTTCTCTCACATCTTCACCTGGGTAGAGCAGCCTCGATGTTGCTTCAGAGAAGATCTAACTTTTTCAGGCACCTACTTCCTTTTGTGTAGGTATTTTCTAAGAGGTTTTTAGTCTCATCGTGTTGAAACCATTCTGACTCTATCAACCACATTTAAAAAATTTCCTAGCTGAATACATTTTCAAAACAGGTTAGGTAAGATGGTTTTTTCCCTAGAAAAGATAAAAACTAAGAAGTTAGATGACTTTATGTTCTTTTTTTTTCTCCCCAGTTTCAACTATTTCTATGACAGATTCTACATTAATAATTAGCATCTGACTCATGGCTTCAGGTAATATTCAAGATGTGTTACTCACCAGTAGCCTGGTAATTTCTGTGTTTCCATCGTAGAATATTTATTCTGTCCTGTATATATGTTACTTCGCAACATTTATTCTTGGCAGAAAGCATCAATGGTTAATTGGTCCATACTTAGTATCTCACACAGAAACAGTGACATTTTGAAAAATGTAAATTGTAGAGAAAAGGTGTTGATAAAATATATTCTAGAAATAGCAAACGAATTGATGTGTGCTCCAGCCAACCATTTCAAGCTCCTGAAAATGAATTTTTATAGAAGCTAAACCTTTGCAGGAAAGTCTTTTAATGTTCTCTCACCATAAGCAAGAATTATTCTCTCTTACACAATGCACAGGACATATTACATTCCTACTGGTTTTATATATTGCCAGCATTTCAAGCAAAATAGGTACTGACGCCATCTCTTCTCTGCAAAAGTTAGCTGTTTGAATTCTAGCATGAGAAACAGCAGCTCGTGAAGTCACCAGGCAGGCAGGTAAAGGCAAAAATGGAAATCAGAATTATGTGGACATCACAAGGGAAATGAAATAATTTGGATGAAGCAATGTGTTCAGTTCAAAATTCAAGATGAGCAGTTGAAATCCATTTGTTAGCACATTTATCCTTATTGTTAAATGGTTGCAAAGATCAGAAATCTGATCACCAAGTAAAAATCTATTTATGCACTATGAAAAAAATAGCAGAATTAGTATGTATCCGTATATCAATGCATACATGGATACATTTGAAATGAAAAAATATTCTAATTTTTAATTAGAAAACTTTGAATGCTTGGACTGTCTTTACTGTTTGGTGAGGTTTTTTGAGGTCTTGTATGCACATTTACCTGCATGTTTATATGTGTAAATTAACATTTTTGATTATGAAATATTTTATAGTCAGCTATATGTATTCTAATAGCTGCTTTGAATAAGGCACATAACTTGAGGTGCAACACAATTGGATAGATGAAATGTTAAAGTCTAATTTATAATTTGAAAATTTTAGATTCTTTAAAATGCTTTCCCTTTAGTGTTAATAATTCCGGCATTATAAGGATAAGTTACATGCCAAAAATTCAATTTTCGTCCTAACTGAAATTTTAAAGATACTACTTCTTTTTCTATATATAGGAATGGGCTGGTTGCTTTTTACTGAAGAACATTTACTGGGAATTCTTTACACATTTCTTTGTTGTACTAGTTGTATACCATAAAAATTGAATCGATCCTAGAGCAGAGTTGGATTCTATGAAGATAATCTTAGCCAGTCCCACTACATTAATTACAGAAGTGAAGGCAATTTGCATGTTTAACAGGTTTAACAGCTTCATTCTGATCATTGGCAATTACGTTCTGATGCTACACTTTGTTTAGATTTTAGTCAGGTTTTTTCTATGATTATGTTTATATAAGGGAAACTTGTAGCAGACAGTGCTCAGTTTCAAAGTGATCTCAGTTTAACAGGAAAAACCACAGTGTTAAATGTAAAAAATAAAAAAAACCCATGTTTATGTTCTGTTGCAAAATACTGCAGAACTTCCTTTGTATATTGGTCATGACTTGCTGATGTGTTCCTCACTTTTCCAGTCATATAAATGCTTTTTGATGGTGTTTTTTACGAGTGCCTTACAGGACCTTCTGCTTCTTTGATGTCCTTTCGGCTTTTCTTTCAAGACTACTGTGTGCTTTCTATGGGTAAATCCTATGGGAAAACATAGTTAGAAATTTTCATATCACATTCTTCTCAGACTAAATAGGTAAACATTCACAAAAAGATGAAGTCTCATCACAGTTCAAAATCTGCCAGACCTCTGCTTACTCTGACAGGACCAAAACCAACGGTTTTCTGTTTAATTTTATTTTAAACCGGGATGTCCGGATTAAAAAAAAAATAGAAAAACAAGCTCTTTGGGGTTTTTTCGCCTCGTGACAATCTGGTTGCCAAAGACAAGGGCCAAACATATGCAATCGGAATGTGTAGATTAAAAAAAGGAAAAAAAAAATCACAGAATTGTTTAATGGTTTGGATTTGAAGGGACATCGAAGATCTTCTAGTTCCAACCCACTGCCATGAGCAAGGACACTTTCCACTAGACCACACTGCTAAAAGCCCCAGCCAGCCTGGCCCTGAACACTTCCAGGGAGAAGGCATCCACATTTCATCCACCTGATTAATTATAAAATAAACCCAGCAGAAGGATATAAATCACACCTACAGTGATTGAGGGTTTGGGGTGGTGTTTTTCCAGTTTTCTGCACATCTCTTTTTAATTGTGATCTTTGATTTAAACGCATGTAAAAGGATTTCCTGTAAAACCTGGCAAACTTGTATTTTCTATTTGAAGGTACAGTGAACTTCAAACTGTATGAATGGTGCACCAAATCAGATGGCCAGCAAGAGGCTAATGACTTGCACTATGGCTAGACAGTGGCTGAGACCTGGAAGCCGCATACGTGAGACAGTGCTGAAAAGCAACGCAGGTCACAGTTACCGTTTTCCACAGCCAAAGTTAATTATTTGGACACTGGAGTATTACCACCATGGGACTTTTCCCATTCAGTCAACAGAAACAAAAAAGACATTTTCAAAACATTTTAAAGTCAGCGCAACTAGAGATGGAGAATATAAATAAAATTTTGTCACAAAATATTCTGTCAAGCCAAAATATTTATATTCAAAAAGATATAACTTATGATGAGCACAGTGAATCTTCGGAGGAGTAGCTTACAAAGATTGATTTGGGGTTTATACAGTCAGGTAAAGATTATGGCCTCATCTTGCTTGCCAGCTGAGTAGAAATCTAGATGAGTGGCTTAAAAGAAAGTATTGGCTTTTGCTGGATGTCTCTAAAGGTATACAGAAAGTTGTTTTTCGAAGGTTTCCCAAGCTAGAAAAAGACTAAGCCTTTTACAGACATCTTATCATCAAAGATGCATTTATGACTCTTCATCAATACGAACTGGAGAAACTAACAGTTATAAAGGCACAGAATCACAGAATCATTAAGGTTGGAAAAGCCTTTCAAGGTGATTGAGCCAACTTTTGACCAAGGCCACCATAGCACCAAGTGCCACACCCGATCACTTATTGAACACTTCCACGTGCGATGACTCCACCAGTTCCCTGGACAGCCTGTTTCAATGCTTATCCACCCTTTCAGTGAAGAAATTCTTCCTGATGTCCAATCTGAACCCCCCCTGGAGCCGCTTGAGGCAATTTGCTCTGTCTTATCACTAGCTGCCTGGGAGAAGAGGCCAGCCTCCACCTCACCACAGCCTCCTTTCAGGCAGCTGTAGAGACCACTAAGGTCTCTCCTGAGCCTCCTGTTCTCCAGGGTAAGCAACCCCAGCTGCCTCTGCCACTCCTCCTGTGACTTATTCTCCAGACCTTTCACTAGCTCCGTTGCCCTTCTCCAGACACTATCATGTCCCAGTGTCTTTTTTGCAGTGAGGGGCCCAGAACCAAACACAGGACTTGAGTTGTGGCCTCACCAATGCTGAATACAGGGGGACAATCACTGCCCTGGTCACGCTGGCCCCATTATTGCTGATACAGGCCAGGATGCCACTGTCCTTCTCGAGCATGTGGGCACAGTTATGACCCACACATGAATTCAGCATCTTAAATATCGGAACACTTAACAAATCTATACATTCCGTAAATAAAAGGTTGTTAGGATTTTTCCTTACTCAGTTAACAATACACTGTTCTTTCACTTTGGAACTGAATGGCCTCCTCATACTTGCAAGAAGAATGCCTGATTGCAAATATCCTGTCCATGACATTCACCTTCTCCCTCATGAAAAAACACTGCACATTTCTGACATTAACTCATGAGGCCCTGAGGATGGTGCTCCACACAGACCTGCACAACTGGATAAGGAACTCTGCTACCTACAGAAAAGAATGAGTTAGCTGGGTATTTGCTGGCCTCATAGAGGTACAGTAGGAGACAATATCCCTAAAATAGGATCATTGAGAAGATACCTTTAGTCAGGACCATCTGCAGTGACATAATTCCAAGAGTCAAATTGTCAAAGACAAAAGTCCCACTTGTGAACTCAAATTTTATCTGCATCCTATGGGTCTTCTTGCAGCCTACTAAGGTTCACCCCAAAGTGTAGTATGAGTAAAAATGCCACAAAGAAATCCACATAGAAAAGTATGAATTTTGAATTTTCTTCCTCAGGACAAAAGCAAAGAAAAAAATGAAACAAACAACCAAAAGCAACAAGAAAATACCACAGTAAAAACATTCTGCTTAGCTTTTATTAGAATTGAAAGAGATTCAAAACAATAAAGCAGTGTTCTACAAGTGGCAAAGCAGTCTTTGCAAAGTAATGAATTCCACAGATTTCAGCTTGTAAAAGGTGCTGGGAAACATGTAGTCTTAGGCCCGTGTTTTATGGTGAATGGCCTTTTCTTCTGAGAATAAATTAAAAAATAACAAACAAGCAAGTAAGAAACACAAACCATTCCTTGGGGCCAAAAAGAACTCAACTGCCTGATAAATCAACATAAGAAACTTACAGATTTTGAACACCGTTTCCTGAAAGTGTAGTTTTTTGTAATTTTATATGTTTGTAAAGAATCATGTTACTTTAAAATTTGCTTTTGTTTTCTTCCTTTTATTTTAAAAATAAAACAAAATTTTAAAAGACAGTGAAAGAGGGGGAAGAAACATTTTAACTAGTGGCATTTATTTTCTATATCCATGTAATTTTAACTGCCATGTTGACCAACTCAGCCTAACCAAAACCCATTCTTTCCACAGGAAACAGGCTGTACAGAAAGGCACTTGGGTTCTCTACAGACAGCATGGAAAACACTGACGGTCAATACTATGCAATATATAACGGATAATTATGAGCTGAGTGTCCAAATTATAATCAGTTTGACAAATGTCCACAAGTGTCTTCGGTCTATTTTATATTTTCACTAAGACAAGGCAATCATACAACCAGACAATTCCATCAGGGAAGCTTGTTAGCTGCTTAGTCTGTTAAACCCTGGTTGCCATAGCATCTAGAGTTGAAAAAGCTGCAGATTGGCATGAAAAAGCATGTCGACAATTGCCCTGTCACAGCATGCAAGCCAGGTCTGCTCAAAGGCAGCACACTACAAGTTTTCTTTCCCAGTTTGCACTACCCCATGCTGTTTAATAATATCCATTTACTGGTATTGGGATTGATCTAGTGCAGTGTAAAATCCGCATCTACTGAGATTTTGCTTTTTCACGTGGGGGAGATTCTTTAACAAATAACCACAGAACAATTAATTTATAAAAGAAGTATTGTAAAAATTGTAGGAGGCATATCTGATTTAACAGAGAAACAATCTAAACTCTTAATGATCAGATCTTTAGCAAGATAATCAGTTCGACAAAGTTTTAAAAAAAATAAGTGCGTTGTTCAGAGGTTTGCAAGTAATTTTGTTGCTGATAGGTACTTTCATCAAATATCATAATACAGTACTTTGCATTTGGATTTTTTGCTATCAAAAAATCTTAACATTTTTTATGGCTATACTTTCTTTTAATTATATGTTTTCTACAATTAGATAAATCATATAATGCCATCAATTAATGAGAATTCCATTTATAAATAGCATATCATAGTCCAATAGGAATTAGTGTAAGCAACTGAATAGCAGTAGAATATTTTTTTCAGAATAAACCTATTGTGTAATTGTAATATAAATAGCCAACATTATTGGTAACTTCAAAGAATCTTCCCTTTGAAAAAGGATATTTTGGTAACATGTTCATATTTACTCTTGAATATGAATCACTACTTAATAAAAAAGTTCATTAGTCATCTTCATCAAAGTGTTGGAATTACAACATTTTTTTTTAAAATAGCACATTACTAGTGGGCTTTACACGAGTGTTTCCTCTCAAAAGTTTACACTTGGTTTATTCACTTTCCCTTCCATTATCGCCTTCTAATCTGTTCTGTCACTTCATTTTACTTTTCCTTCAATGCCACAACTGAAGAAAATCTCGAAAACTACATACCCAGGAGCACAATTAAAATGGCAAACCCAAGAGGATTCTGGCATGGATCTTTTCCCACATTTTCCAGTAATTTTTTTTCACTTTTTAATCTATCAATATCATGCAGACATGTTTTACTACAACTCTCGCTATCAGTTCTTTTATCCTATTCATTACAGGTCTAGATGCTGAATTAGAGAAAAACACAGGAGAAGTTACATCTTTCAGTAAAATTATCAGTCTATTACACTGTTCATTAGAAGTAAATCTTTTCAAAGGTAAGTTTCTAATTCATGTTTATGAACTCAATGACGGAAAACATCACTAAAACTTTAAAAAACATTTTAGTTGAAATTTTACTTTAAACTGCCATGTGAATTGTGGAAGCAAGAAATCTTTGGTTAATAACACATTTTATCTTAATTTTTTTGCATGATGTACTTAATGTGTCATATTTGCGTTTTCTTTTAATTTTCTTCGTCCTTGTAAAGAGTTTGCAACTTAACTGTAGTTGCAAGTATGAAATGCGACCGAATTTTTGCACAGGTTGAGTTCAGAGAAGATTATTTTTTCTTTGAAATCTGTATTTGTGTGTGTTTATAGTTCTTGCTTTTTTAATATTGAGAACATTTCTGTCTATATTTTACCGGGATTTTTTAAGCATCTTAAAAGACTGCTGAATCTACAGCTCTCCAGATGATATCACAGGTTACAAGATGCTATCATTCAGAAATATTAGTTGCAGCTTATTTGTTTTTTGACTAATTTAATAATATTTATTAAAGCAATTATGCATTTACCCGCTTCAAACCAAAACAAAAATCTACTTTTTTGGTGCAGAACCTCTTAGAAAAACAGCAATTTTTTTAAGACTGGATAAAGGATAAAATTATCAGCTAAATAAAGACGGTCCATCATATAAATAAATCAGCAGCAGAATGTAGCTTAGCCCACAGATAAACTTCCTGGCACTTCATGTTCTCCTTATGATGTTTCTCCTAATTAAAATAAAGACTTTCAGGATTATTTTTCAAGTATAAAACCATGGTTCTTTTGGAAATTCTCAAAAGAAAGGCAGTATGCATCTGTGAGGAGCAGCGTTATCACAGTGGAGTTCAGAGGTAAGGCCCAAGTATTTTCTTCTACTGATTTTTGAGTGAGCCTGTAAACACGCATAATTCTGGATAAACAGAGGAGAGCACAGCAAGAGAAAGCCTGAATGCAGCTGTGTGTTGCTTTGCTCTGGTGGTGACTCAGGGGACCCAGTGAGGAGTGCTGGAGGGGTGTGGACGGCGCAGGAAGGTCGGAGCAGCTGGCACTGGCACTGCTGCCCCTCACAGCTCCGTGGCCCGTCCGGTGCCAGAACGGCACTGCACCAGCACCTCGAGGGCAAGACGGCTGAAGGGCTCCAGGCTGCTGGGAAAATCAAGCAGTAGGTCAGCAATGTTCCTTCACCAGAGTGAACGTTTTCAGCGGATACCCAGGCTGTGTGACAAAGAGAAATAATCTCCTTTGCTCCCCGAATATCCTTTCTTAGGAGGGAATGAGGCCGTCTCTGTGGGCCATCTCCTTACACAAGCCCTTGAAACCCCCCGAAATGGGCATGTGCTGATACGCAAAAGCTCAAGTCAGAGTTGTTAAGTTCCGTCTGCTTGCAATTAATTCTTCTCTGACATCCCTGTTCCTATCAATAGTGATAATTTTAGCCTAATGCTTCAAGTTCATTGTACATAATCTATTGTATGTGGCTACTGGTTAGTAAACCTACACCACACAGGGTCACATTGTGCCGTGGAGGCACTGCAGTGGATAGTAGAGAGGAAACCTGTCCTGTGCATAAGTTAGAAGTCTCTACAAATTTGAAGTCTCTGGACCCACTCAGGGTCCTTGCTTTATTCTGATACTGGTACAAAATAATAGTTTGCCTATTATTCCCAAGGATGTTTTCCTCTTTCCATGTCAATTTCATGAACACTTCTTCCATGCTATTAAATGTAAACAAGAATTTACTGTGCAAAAAACCCCATTTGCCTATTTTTAGTCTAATTTTTCTCTATTAAAATGAGTAGTGACAGATTCTCACTTTGTTAAACAATATACAATTTACACTAAATATTTTCATTCTTGTTAGGATACTTGTTTAGAAACAGGCTTATACCTTTTTGTCTTCTAATTAAAGCAAAAGGAAGATTAAAATAGAAATTATCACACTTGAACTTCACTGACAGAAAAGAGTGGTTTAAAATAACAGTAAATACAGAGCTTGTACAGTAGATGTGAATGATACTGCAAGTCAAAGAGTTCTTTGAAACTCCCACTGCAAATTTTCTCATAAAATAGATTTTCTTTTTCTTAAATCTAAACCTTCTCTACAGTTACTGTGAAGACAAATAGCAAAATAAAATTTGAATAACAGGACTGTTCCTACCGAGCAAAAAAAAAGATTGCTCTGTAGTAGCTTATATTTTTTCTGTTACATTTTGCCTTATTGTAAAATTTTCTTCAACTGGCTGAAAGGACATTAACTGCTAGATAGGCATCACACTGATGTCTCCATGCTGTAGCTTACAACCGTGAATTTGCTACGATCTGTTTAATCATCAGCGTATTGATTTTCCTCAGCTTTCCTTCATTTTAGCCCCATAGCAGGCTTCTGTAATTTCCTTTGGACAAAGTGTAACCAAACTGTGCTAAGTGATGTTGATTTGCAGGCAAAAGTAAAGGGGTAAATATAAATTAACAAGCTATAAACATTTTACAAGTGGCAAGTCAATAAAAACAGTGTCTGCAGTTCTTTAAAAAAATGATTTGAAGCAGATTGTTAACAAAGGTGTCCAAAGAAACTGACATGAGTCTGAGAATAATTTTTGCGCTTTGTGATTAAGAATTGATCAGTCTAAAAGCCTCCGATGCAACTGAATCACCCATAAGCTGCTGGACTGAAAAGGCTCAGCAGGGGCTGGTATTTGTTTGTTAAACTCCCATGATTCCAAGTAGATAATTGGTCTGTGAAGTTCATGACAGAATCTGAATTTGCTTTCTTGCTTCCCAGCTGGCTGAGCACTGGTTTATAGACTTCTGTGTACAAATTTAGCCAGCAGCAAACCTCACATCTTTAATGTAAAAGGTGTTTTGTTGTGTTTTTCAGGTGCTGAGTGGAAAGCCCACACTCCAGAAGCTCATTAAAAGGGCCAAGTTACAGTACAGGTTTATTTCTGTCACAGCGTTTCAAAAAACAGTGACAAGGATTAATACGTTTCTTTGGTACTGGAAAAAGCCTGATATGATCCCTTGTGAATTTGATCATCTGTTTTGTTGCCTGTATACTATTCAATCTCCTATTATATCCTGAAGTTACAGCTGTAAACCAGGGCTGATAAGAATTCAGAAAGCACTGCCAGAGCCTGCAGAGAACTAATTGTTTTATTAAGCAGCATCTTGTTTATTTGCAATTTATTTCATACGTCATTCAGAGAACGAACTCTTCTTTAAAATAATAAAGCATGATAAATCTGCTGTACATTATCTGTGACAGGCACTATATTGTATAAATATGTACAAGTAATGGAGTTTAAAAATCTCTCAAACTGTTACTTCTATTCTGTTGTTGCTTATGAATAGCTATTTTTGAACGTTTATGGAATTCCTTCCAAGGCTTTTCATAATTCTGACAGTAAGCTCAGATCTACAGATTGCCTAAAAATTCATCTCCATCTGAAGACAGAGCCTGACAGTGTGCTCTGGCCTGATCTGGGGAAAGCATCCCTAGGCAAGTGCTCAAGAGATTCACGACAGGCCCCTGCTCCAGCAGCACAGGTAGCCCCATTTCTAGGAAGTGCTCTGCGAACAGTTTGCTCTCCTGAACGATGGGCAACAGAAGGGGACACCAGATCACTTCTGATAGAGGCTGATAGTCATGGCAGAGCCCCTCAGCAACCCCGAGCCAACACACCTGAGTAATGGTGGCTTTGGATTGCTTCTGATACCTTTGATCCAGACGTTGCAAAGAATTACAGGATGCTATCTTAAATCACAAGATAGAACAGATGGGCTTCGCTGCATATTTATGAACTACCAGTATAATGGGATCATTTCTGGGAGTAGGAGGGAGAAGACTGAAAGTCCACTTCCATTTACTGAGGATTTATGTAGGGAACAGATAATGTTGTCCTTTAAAGAAAGCTTGCTTCGTGTTCAACCCTAAAGCAGAGCTCGCTGCCTTCTTCACTCACATGTAGTAAAAATCCTTCATATGGTTTGTTCCACTGGTTTCATGGGAATATTCTCAAGAAAAAAACACTTAATCATTGATACTGTGGGCGGAGTTTTGATTATTTGTCTTATTGCTGTGATTCATTATCATGTGTGTAAAAATGTGTTTCAATATACTGTAATTCGAAGCCCACAGCCTTAGAAGAGTTTAAGGACTGAACATAATCAAACAGATAGGAAAAAGATATGTTTTTTACTGTATATGTCCGAAATTAGACAATAAACCCACATTATTCTTAGGAGTAGTTCTTATTCCTAATTTCTAAAGTGCCACACCAGCATTTTAACCCGTCATTGATTGTATATTATTGTCTGTACACAGCTAAACAGACCCTTGTTTGCAGCTGGCAATTTATTACCCTTCTGCATTACAACAAAGAAACACAAAATGGTAGCCAAAGAGAAAACTGCCAGTCAAAACACTCTTGCTCTCTTATTCACACTGTTGCTTTCTACCTCCACACTCCATTTTTCTCTAACAACAAATTTAACTTATGAATGAGAAAGGTTAAAGAAAAAATATTTAGTTGCCAAAAACATGGCAAAAGTATTATAAAAAGATCTGTTACTGTTAAACACTGTATGTCCTTAGAAAAATGCTAGGAACCACAAGAGTTACACTTTTATCTAAGAGGTAGCATATGTGCCATATAATACATATGTTGCAATCACAGCAACTTATTTTGCATGAACAGCAGCAAACTCTGAAAAAAAATTGTCCAGTGCTCAAATGAAAGCTGTCATCATGTCTTCATTTTAAATATGTATTCAGAGGAAAAGCATCTTTGTATATTTTCTCTGAAGGTTGGGTTTGGGGTTTTTTGGACCATGACTTATTAGCATAAAAAGAGAAGGACCTTTCTATTTTTCTATTATAGGTTGTTTTGAAGAGTGCCATAATGTTAACATCTTAATGCATATGTATAAGCTGGGTTAAAATAATTATTATTGTTCACATGCTCTTATTTCTTTCTTCCAGTCATCACTTAAAATGAGGATTGGTGTTTACCTCATAAGCGATACTAAACGTGTATTCTCTTTAAAAATTTTTTATCTCATGATTAGTAATTTGCACAATCTCTTCATTTACAGAGAGGAAATCTAAAAATGTCCTGGAAGATTCTGGAAATTGTAAGTTGTGTAGCTAAATCCTGAGTATTAAGTATTTGGCACTCCTTATTTTGTGTGACTGTTAGATGTCCATTTGTGCCACAATAAAGCTGTTTCCACCCTGTCCTCCTATAATTTGACCGCTGTGTTCATTGGAGCTCTATTTTACTAGCACTGTACATTCATATAGCAAAGCCAGCATCTCTGTCCAAGACTTCTGTCCCTCTTGATATTGGACCAATAACTCCCCCAGGCCATTCCTCAAAAACAGGGAGAGTCTTACCTAAAAGTGGAAAACTAGACAGGGCAACAAACTGTCCAGAGGGCACAGTAGTGGAAAGCCATCCATAGACCCTGAAGTCTAGATCACTGTCTCCATACATAGAAGCATGAATTAATCTCAAAAACTTAACACACGTTAAAACCTGACAGATTTCTCTCCATATTCCCTCTATTAGAACACTGTATCCGGAGCCTTTGCGCTGCCAGCAATGATGGCAGATAGCCCAGCTACCAGCCTTTGCAGGTTACATTTGCTTCAGACCTCAGACAAGAATGATTGATATCAGCTTTTCAGGGACGTCTTCCTCTCCAAAAAACAAAATGGCAGTGATCATAGAGTTTTAAGATTTGATTTATTAAACAGAATTTTGATTCAAGTTTGTGTACTATAAAAATTGAGTGCAAATTAAACTAGCAAAGACGAAGTGCACCTCTAAGCATTAATTTTATGCAACATTCTTATAAAATAACGCCAAATTATCCTGAACTACAGGACAAATGTTTTTTCCTAACTCGACATGTTGGTACACTTTTAATTATATCACTACTCACTCTTAGTCTTATCACTCTGCGTCCAAGGATCTAGATCCACAAAAGGCATGGGGCTACTTGACTTTAAAAAAGACTGTGCCCTAAATTCCTGTGATCTCAAATAGGCGGTGTTTTATTAACTCATAGCTCATAAGAAGTTTTGCATTTTAATTCAAAAGCTAATTTGCCCACCAAGTACTCTTATGTAGAAAAGAAAATTAAACCTTCTCCTGTCCAGTCTTCACAACAACAACAAACAAAAAGGCACTAAGCACAGCCACATTACTAAATTTGAAGAAAATATATTAAAAAATAGATATTTTATAAATTTTTTCTCAGGATTTCATTGCTAATTATGCTGTATTGATTCACAGTCTCTCCTAAAACTGAAGTGTTGGATATTTGCTTATCTTATTCTGAGTTACACACAATAAATACTCCTAAAGCTTTTGAATTCCTCCACAATATTTCCAAAACTCTAGGTTACCTTTTCTGACCACAACAAAGCAGCATGAACACCTTCTCCAAAGATCCCCATCTCTTTGTTCTCAAACTGGGGAGAGAATAAATCAGATTTCCAAAGAAGAAATCCATTAGAAAAATGTGAAAATACAATGCATAGGTAACTACAGCACAATTTCAATGAAAAATAGGTTTATGATACTTCAAAAAGAAAGACTTTTCAGTTTCCTGGAAGATTAAAAAAAAAACAAGAAAAACAATAACAATAACAACCAAAAAAAAAAACCAACGAAGTGAACCCCCTTATTAGAGATTTTGCAGGTAAATACACATTGACTTGTGAGAAAGCTACCAGACACTGTAACTTCATATAATTTTTCTCCTGACTGTTTACCCATGCTGCCTTCACAGTCACCACAGTCTCAATGACACTTAGAAGCCTAGAGCCAGGATAGTGACGGGGGAAAGTATTCTGTGACACGAGGCCTTACTCCTTGATCCTTTAAAGCTCTTGAAAGCACAAGCATTACGAAAGTGTTGGCAAAGTGCTAGCGAAGTGTTGGGAGAGCTCGCCAGAGGGGCCAGCAGATGAAGAGTCCTCCACTGACAGGCTACACAGCTGCTCTTTAGCCACATCTTTGTGCGTGAAATACAATCTCCAGAGCTTTCACAGAGCCTAGCTGCTGAGCCTACCTATTCAAACCGGGCAGTGGAGTGAGACCGAGGTTTTATTCAGTGCTTAAATATGAAAATGACTGCAATATGCATCGTGGACAAGGACTTGGAGAACAGTAACTCCAATAGATCTGAGTATTTGCACACATACACGTTCTATTCAAAGCATCTGTATGCTATAGAGTGTTATCAGAAGACTAATATATCCCAATCAGACGGGATTTATTTATAGAGAACGCTCTTTTCGCAGTGTTAGATGCCTCATTAACTTGATTCAGCTTGCACACAGCAAAAATATTCCCTCCCTCTTCAGATTTTTGATATGGAATTATAATTTCTTGTTTCATTTGTTAAAATCCTTTCGCTATGAGGACATTTCAGAAATGCTTTATTGCACATGACTTTTTAAAATGCCGAAGTATTCATTTTGACCAAAAGGCTCTCCTTTTGATGATTTCCTCTTAAGAGAGATACAGAGAGGATTGTCCTATTTCTTCTTTTCATTTGCCTCTTCCAGAAGCCATTAATAGCCAACATTTGATCCTCCTACACAAAAGTTCATGATAGCAAAGTTGGAAGAGTGGGTTATACATCATGCTATGAACTGATTATGACTTTGGTATGTCACTGCTACTGTCACTATAAAGCTGAGAGAAATTGTACTGTAAGAATTTCAACTAAATGTAAGTACAGTCTTATTCTGGAAGATTTAGGGAATCTGTGATCTTAGAAAATTTGGAGATTTTAAACCCAGCATTTCAAGTTAATGTGGAGATTTACAGCAGCTATGATCAGAACCTGCCCAGGAGAAGCTGGCAAAAGAGTATAACTATTTTTTGGTAGTTTACCACTTTTCTCTTGGTTCCATAAAGCAGAAAGCTCCAAGATCCCTACTTCCCTGATTTCAGCTCCACAGCCTGCTCTCATTTCTGATTATAATTAAAGACAGAGCAAAAGGAACACATGCAGAAAAATATATGAACATACACATGTATTGAAATCAGTGAATTTGAGTCAGCAGCTTACCCAGCAGACAGGGTCTCTGTCATTATTGGAATACAACAGAGATTAGGAGCTGGGCATGGTATTTTAAAGAAATGAATAAGCAATACTTTCTTTAGTAGCTGCAGTTCATTTGCAGCTTGATTTTAAACTACTGATTTAAATTTTCTTCAGTGGATTACTTATCTTAAAATCTTTCAGATCAATTCGACTCTGTTTTTTAATACCTCTTACAAGAAAAACAGTGTTTACACATGTTCTAATCAATCCAATTGCAAACCCCATCCTCTATTCCAAACCATTTTATATTTTCAATATCTAAATATAGACAATTCTCTTTAAAGATTGGATTATTGAGTTTCTTTTTGAGCACCATACGGGAAGGTGAAATGAAAATAACTATTTACATCAACAGTAGGTTTGTTGCAATGCTGCTTAAAGGAAGATTCCATTCTCAAAGAATCTGTGCAAAACAGCCTTCATTTTTCAAAATATGCTAAATATGAAGTCAGTTTTAGAGTCAAGATCAATCTGAAGACCAGTTGTGTGAAAAAACCACAGAATTTCTGAATGCAGTGATTTTGTTGCAAACAGTCAAGATAATTTGGTAGTTTATTAAAAACAAGAATGAAAGTTATAAATCTAATTAAATCTTGTTGATTTTTTCAAAATTCACTTCCATGTACTATGAAAATAATTGGGTGAAAGATCTTGAAAATTAGGCCTGAAAAAAAGTGAGCAAAAAGAACCATAAATATCTCTAATTCTATGTCTGTCCGTGCCTCTATTATCACCTTTCTCTCTAGTCATGTCTCCTTTCTCATGTCTCTTCTTTCTCACTATGTTCAAGCATGTCTCAGTTTTTAAGGCAATCTCATGATTTATGCACCCACTACATAGCTCTTGAATATTTCAAATATTTGCATAATATTTCTGAATCCAAAGGACTTTGAAACATGAAAAATTATTACAGAGTAATGAGTTATCAGATGTGTTCTGCTCCGTGGCAAAGATTGTCTGAGAAATCCCATAGCATACATGATAAAGATCACGAGGTACTTTGAATTAACTTCAAAGTAAGCATAAAGGCTCAAACGTTTAACCTGGAGCAGCTGATGCATGATAAATCAATAATTATGCTAATTGTGTTGCAAAATTACTTCCGCTCAAGCGTCTTAAGTTAAAGAAAGTTACGTGAACACTGCAAGTACTGTCTAGAATCATTTGTGTTAGAAATGAAAATGATTTGCAGTATGCCCTTCCTCAACTTTCTTGGTGCCACATAATCCAGGGGTGACAGGGATTTCTTAGCCTTTACATACCTGGGTATGACACAGAATGATCAGGCCGAAGACAAACTTCTTGCTAAGCAATACGAAAATGTTTGAGATGTCTCTTTTAGCCAAGCACGTGTGTTTGATTTCTGTCTCTAAGGGTGCTTTTTTCGTATTTTGGCAATACATCCATGCTACATTTCTGCCTGTATTTTCTTCCTTGGTACGTTAATGCTGATGAGTCTGTGCAATTTCCTCCGTGATGAACAAACCTGCCATTAAAAACACTGTTTAACCTAAAACACATAACAAGCATAAAAACAGCAGCAGTTCATAAATGAGCCTGAGTTTCCATGGAGGTACTATAGATCTTACTTGTGTCTTAATTAGCTCCTCTACTCTTTAAAAGTGCTTTCGAGCTAATCTGATGGTCTACTGAGAGTACAGACTGGCTTTATAAGCATGAATTCCTCTTTCTTCCTGTATATCGTGACTGCAGTGGTCAGGATGATGAAAAAACAGAATCTGCAGTCTGCTGATACAGCCCTCGTGCAAATGAAATCTGATGGAAGGTGGTAATAATACTAATAGCAATAATATAGAGACATTTTAGAAGAAACTCCTTTATTTGTCCAAATTGTTAGATTTAGAGACACCAATGGTATTTTTGTCTCTAATAGCTCCCTAGCTAAAGTAATCTTAGTTAAAATCTTAGCAGTTAGTTATACAAGATGGCTGCAATCAGCTGTTTGAATTAATAAAAGAGATTATATAAATTTATCACCAAGTCTGTCTACCAAGATAAAGTTGTATTAATATCTGTATTATTGCCACATAAAGGCCAGTTACAAAGGACAGGGGTGTGTTTCAGAAGCCAGAGTGAAATTTTCGTTTTATCCTCTATTTTCATCTGTTTACCTCCTCAACAAATTATTCCAATGACGTAAGAGCCTCTGAGTCATATTTTCCAATATCTTCTTGTACCTGTATATACCTTTTTTCCTGGCTCACAAGAATTATATTCAGCATGGCCCAACCTTTCCAAAGGATCACCAGCAAGACTGTTAGTTTGCAAGAGGTTACTTGAGATTCTTCTGATACCTAATAAACTCTCAAATAAGGGAAGGGTCCACTAGGCTTCTAATAAAGAGATTCTATACACATGCTCTTTAAATACTGGTCAGCCTCCTCCAAAGAACTCCATTTATCCTCGGCTTACAAAAAATATTTTCTCACTTCTCTCTTGATTTTGGTTAATTTCCTTTTTATCCTGTCTCATCTTCAGATTCTAATGTTTTACCTTGCCGTGTATGGTCAGATTTTGCAGTAGTTTTATTAGCAGTCCAAAATGCCCTATGTCCTTTTATATATTTCCCTTGTGATTTCTCTTCAGAATTGATTCAGATAATTTTCATCAAAATGTATATCCCCTTGCCTTCTCTGGAGCAATGAAATATCATTCTGTATTGCACCAAAGTAACTACTGGAGGTCAGCTATCTCTGTTTTAATCACCATTAGAATTCAAAGTAGAATCAAAGGTAGAGTCCTTGTTAGGTGTGCTAGGCTACAGTGAAATTATTTCTACTTCCTCTACTGCAACCTAAGGCAGTAAATAAGTGCCAAGAGCTTGGACATCATGCACCAGAGGCACTCAAGAAACAATGTGGGAGTTTAGATAGACAGACAGATAAATGGACCTTAAAGAATCTTGTGTTGATGTGGTGGTATTCATGAGCTAAAAGAGCAGCCCCCACACAGCCTGAAGTGAGTCAGGCTGATTATAAAATGCAAGAGATGCAGCCTCCCACATCTGACTCTAAATTCCCATTTGCTCTGCTAAGAAAATTTCTTCATTTGATCAAAATCGTTTAAAGACTGTTACGCGTTTCTGTGGTCAGTGTGAGCCAGAGCAAAGTATGCTCAAGCCTTCAGACAGTACTGCTTACTAGATTAGGTTGGAAAAGATTTTTTGAGCCATCAGAGTGCAAATTAATTTTAAAATAAGGACATGAATCAACCTGTCTAAGCAGCAGAAGCAGAAGAGTGGGCCAGAAAAACTCTATGAGAAAAACTGCAAAACATCATTTGTGTAGAAGACCTGGGAAGGAGAACGTTTCAAGGGCACTTGGATGTAGAAAGGTGAAGAATTGCTCAGATCTGCAGGAAACAAAACAAAAACCATGGAAAGCTCTGATTCATGACCTAAGTGGAAATATCATTTACATTAATGGCGTCCCTACATGTTTTGTCATGTTGCCATTAACAGTTTTCGGTAGCCATTCTCCAAACTGGAAAAAATTAGTGTATTTCAAGACATATTAAATGCAGGCTGAGCAGCAAGATTAAATCAGGCTGTACTTCAAGGAACAGTGTTAGAGAGCAAAAGTACTTCACCCCCTTCACATAGATGAGAGAGTGAAAGGACATCACAGACATAATGCCGGAAGACATGAAGTACCAGTGAAGCAAAAACAAAATAATTTTTTGATTACTTTCCATCCCCCAGGCCCAGTTTGATGACTTCTGAGTAATATGTGTTTAGAACTGTGATTAAAGCATCACAATCAGCTTCTACTGCCATGTGCACTCTTCCTTCATAGTGACTCTCACTGCTTCACATGTAGCCAGTCTTACCTACCTGCACGCAGGGACAGCAATTTAGAGAAAATGTACTGTTAAGGACTGTATAGTATTAAAGGCAGCAATGGCTGAAAAAGTAACTGGCAAAAGTGAGACGTCCTCTGAGAGATATACTTCTGTAGCTCTTACTCAAATCTTATTTCAGATGCTGTTTCTTCTCATTTCCATTTAATTATGATTTTAGATTGTATCCCTCTAAATCTGTACTTCATTATTACCACAGCATATCTGGGCTTTTTTTGAATGGCTCTAATTGGCATCCTTGCTGGCAGTCTCAACAGAGAGGCCAAAGACCGAATGTGCATGGAGACCGAATTGTCACCTCCTTTGAAACTGTCCTTCTTAAACACTGCAGAGACGTGCTGGAGAAGCAGGGTCTGTGACCACTGATGATGATAAAATGCTAGCTGAAAGCAGGATGGGGATGTGGCTGTGCATGGACCTCTATCTGCTAGCAGACTACCAGCCAGCCAGCAGCCAAACTCCGCTCCAAGGGCCCTTGCACACAGCAGTTTGCAGGACCAGAGTGTAGATGAACGGTGGACTTCACCCTTAGAGGCCTGTGAATGTTGTCATTTTTAAAAATTGCAAAATGCAAGCATAAAATTAAAATATAAATGTCCAAATACCTGCTACTTTCAGCTTCTGCTGCAGCATAAATTGGATGAAGTCCCATTCATATTGAAATGTAAATGCAAAACATAAATTTAAAATGTTAAAAAAAAAAAAGGATGGCTTGGAAAAAGATAACGCTTTTCCTCTGTGTAGAAGATAATGATACAATATTCAAGTTTTCCACTCTAAAGGTAATATTTTTTGTCTAAGTCAACATACTTTACCATTTTTAAACTTTTCTCATCATATTTTTGACAGCAGGTTTTCCAATTTTGACAGCTTTTAAAAAGTAATTTTAACAGACGAGTGATTTCTCCTCTCAGCAAAGTCAGATTATGTGAAATGTCAATGTAAAAACTATATACTGTGACACATAATCATTTTTTCATTGAATTTACTTATTAATTTTATGTGCTATTGCTAATAAAATGTAAGTGCTTAGCTAATTGTATTGCTTATTTAAATTTTTTAAAGGAATGTATTTTAAAATTGCAGTTTTTTTCCTGACTGCAAAATTTCTGAGGCAGCTATAATTTGTCACCCTTCCAAATTATTTAAAGAAGAAGAATTACTATCACAATTGATATTCCCAGCTGAGCGGCCAAAGAATGAATCAGCAGGGAGAGGTTAAACCAGTCTTTCATCTGTAAGGGTGGGCTCTTTGAGTTAAAGATTGGAGCATATCTGCAGAATTTTACAGGGAAGTTCTTTTAGAAATGGTGCATGTAGTCCGTAGAAATCTGTAGCTTATTGGTACCTGTGCTATCAGTTGGGTGCCTTCAGTAAGAGTGAACTCAGCAAAGATGGGGGGAAAATCAGAAAGGGAATGTACAGTTTGAAGTTTGCACTTCTGTATCAAACTCAGCTCAAGTGAGGCATAAATGAGTTGGACCACTTCCTACCTCCGAAGGATTACAATTCTATATCTAAGTTTTTTTATTTCTATGCAATGAGTTTTATTTGTAATTTTCTACACCAGAAATCCAAAAGTATCATCTATTCCTGCTCTATAAGTCTAAAAAAAGTCAAACAACTCACACTCTCAAGATCAGTACCATAGGTACTATAGGTAGAGTGTGTCTTCAAAGCCTTTGGAGAGTAAGTCAAAAGTAAGTCAGAATCATTCACTGCACTTTCACACAGCTGTAAGAAAATCTGGAAGGCAATTCCGGCATAAGTCACTTTCTTTATTTGTCCCACTTCATCCAGGGAAATACTTTAGTGCCTAAGAGAAAGTACACAGACAAGAGCAAATTTATAAGGAATAAAGATTTTCTCTCTTTATTATCCTTAAATCATCAAATAATCTTATGAAGTGAGGATTATGTCTCACAGGAAGAAAAAGGCTCAATGTCACTCCGTGTATTTAAAGTATTTCTGTATCAGCTCAAGTTAAGTGTCATTACAATCTATTTTGTATTCCATTTTGATCCATCCACTTCATATGTCACTGGGCCAAAAGTATGCCTGTGTTTGAAACTGCTGACAAACTTACCATGATGTAGGCTGCTCCTTCACAGCATTAATATAAAACAGTTCTAAATCGAGCAATGTTCAATTATCCCTGAAAGTACAGATGACTTAGTTCTTCGTTAACTTCATTGTTTTCCAGTAAAAGTGAAATGTGCTGTATGCAAATTAAATAATACCAAGTGTCAGCACTTAAAAGAAATGCTCATTTAGCTTCAGAAGAGGTTTTTGTAGCAAATTTTGTTCATTTATTTTACAAGAAATTGTGTTTGTCTTAATTTGTTCCAAACACAATATGATTGTGAGACACAGTGCCTGCTGGCAAAGTTGGAATTGCTGTCAGCAGGAAATGGCAAACTAATAATAAATGGTGGTAAAATATTTATGTTATACTTTACTGGGAAAATGAATGCCGTTTTCTATTTCATTCCTGCTTGAGACAGTACACAATAACATAGTTGTTTTCAAAATAAGTAGATAGGATTCTAAACTCCACGGTGGCTTATCTTGTAACCATCAGCTGAAAAAAAAAAATAATTATAAAAACAGATCCTTTTAGGAGCTCCAATTTAAGAAATTTTAACTGGGAGTACATAGTGCAGTAATTAGTAGCATCTCACATTCAATGTCATTGGACACTAGTCTGATAGATCAAACACTTGTGTATGTGGCCTACTTACTTAGTTGCTCACTCATAATTTTCAATAACACTGCTGTTCTCATGCAGGGAGGGGTGGTCCAGAGCCACTAGATTACTCTGCAGGATGGTGATGTTCAAGTACAACACTGTGTTTATGTACTCCCCAAAGTGTATCAAAGCTCAGATCCAGAGAAATAAAAGAAAAGTCAAACAAAACAAGCATTAGACTGCGTAAAATAAGGTATGGACAAGGCAAACAGGTGAGGCATTGTTTAGGTGGCTAAGGTAGATCAATATCTGTGCTTGCAAGCCAGGAATTCTGCCTGCTTTCCTCTGGCACTATGCAGATCATCTTACGGCCTGCAGACAGACTGTCGCCTAAACCCAATTGACAGACAACCTATTTCACCCTTGCAAAAATCATACCCATCTTCATTCTTGTGGCCCACAAGGGATAAATAAAAGCCCCCCATGCCCATGGAATGCTGAAGAGTAGGAATAAAGTGTCATTTCAGCTAACTTTTTTTATTATTCTAATACAGTAATTACGTGATGGAAGCAGCTAAGCTTTCTCTTTCTTCGATTACCGACAGCAAGTCCACACATTTTGCCTAGGCTGGCTTATGAAAGCATACTGCAGCAGTCTTTCAGGATTTGAAAAACATTCATACGACAGATTGATACTGTTGCCTCCTTCTCTTCCAATGATCCGTTTATTATCAGAGATGTTTTTTGATTTCAGACAGGCGGACATCAAGAAGCTCTGGCTGCTCACACTGATAACAAAGATCAGTTAAAATCCTTTCCCCATCAAAAACACGTTTTCATTTCAAAAAAATTAAATTAATATGTGGTCAGTTTAAAGAACCATTGGACCCCTTCAATAAAATCCTGAAGATCATGAAGTGCTTCACTTCCACCACCAGAGCTTCTGATGGAAAAACCCGCCTGCAGGAGAGAATAAGCTGCAACTCATGCCAGCTTCGGTACTGGAGAGACCACTCGTGCAGCCTGTATCTTTTAGGTCTTAGACACACAGTACCATAATTTGAGATTGGGAAAGCAAGTAAGGATGAGTAGACCTTTTAAAACCCTTAGAGAAATCTTAATTCTTGCTTTTATTAAAGATGTTGGTACAGATACTCTTCAGGTGCATTCTGTTCACTTTTTAAATTGAAAATCTCACGCTTTGTCTCTCATATCTGAACTGATTAGCTATTAAAATATAGTTACAGTTTCTAAATAATGTCTATTTCCCTATTTTAGGGAGGTAAAATGTTCAGCTTTAATCTCCAGAGTGGAAAAGGTCACCTTTGTAGACTGATGACTATCATATCTCCAAGTAATGAGAACAAGTGTGCTTTTCCTCAGCGCAACAACCTTAGTTACTCTTATATTGCAACTATTTTCCTGCCTTACCTTTCTTTATGGTAGAGGAAATGTAATTTACTTGTCAGATTGAAATGTTTGATATAAATCTTTAGCCTTTCTTTCAAACAAGTATTTCTGTAACATTATATTACAAACAACTGGCATGTTTAATTAAACAACTGCTTTATTTTCAGCAGCAGAAGAAGGTATGATTATATTAATTGAATAGTAGGACCTATGACCAGATTTAAAGAAAACATTTTCAATGAGGAGGTATGATTATCTTAATTTCAAAGCAAGACATGTGACTAGAATTGAAACAAAATGTTTGTCTCTGTCTCTACGATTATTAAAAAATATTTTCATTGAAAAACCAAGTGAATAAATGTGATTTTAAAAGTATCTTTCCACTAAACTCTTGTTTCAAATTGCAAGCTGGCTAAAAAAATTTAAATCTCTTAAATAAAAGTTCTAGAACAATTGATTTCTGTGATGAAGTGTGTTGTAAATGAACCAGAGTTTTAATATGTTTACTGGTGCTTTTGAATTAAAATACTATGTTTCTACAAATGCATGATAGCAAATCTGCTGTATATTTTGTAAGATAATTCTTGTAGCTAGACATAGAAGCAATGCTTAAGCTCAGATGGCTTGTTCATATAAGAAGTCCATTTAATATAAGTGATTTTACCAGCATAATTAAGGAGCAAAATTTTGCCTATGTTGAATAAAAAATATTGTTTTAAAAGTTTCAGTAATATCAACATTGCTGCTGGTTTTTATTCTGCTGTCTCAAAAATAGCTTCTGTTATTTTCTACGTGTATATAATTAAAAAATTTAAATTATCATTATTTCCTATGAAGAGAAAAATGAGTTACAAGGTGTTAATAGGAAAAGGGATGAGACACAAAAAAATTTTTTTTTTCAAATCATCTTTTATTTGTTTGAAATAGAGAAAAGCAAGACATACATCATTTAAATGCTTATGACCAAATGAAATCATCGGTGAAAATGGAGAAGCTGTTAAAGGAAACATATATTGAAATACGATCCTAATTACCCATGTTTAGATATGCTTATTTAGGTAAATAGATGAAATATTTTTGATCCAGATGTGACAAATTCCATGCTGTCATTTACCTTGCAGAGATCATAGAATTTTTGCTTTTATCACATTCCCCGGAGTGCTTTTGTGTTTTCATTAAAAAGCAGTAGTTGAGAAAACATGTCAGATGCTAAGCACAAAATCCACAATGAAGCAACATGGAAAACATGTAACAATTTTTTGGAAAAAATGTCGTTATGTCAACCTACATACAATCTTAAATGGCTTGCCACTGAATGTTAATTAGCTTTAAAGTTACACCATGACATGACCTCATGTGCTAAAGAAAACACTCACTTATTTGGCTGGTATATGACCAAGGAACAAAAATTAATGGATACAGTTTTGACAAATAACTATATATAAATGTGTATTGGTATTTGAGATGGTTTATGATAACTAGAAATTAAGCCAAGGGTTAAGTAATGTCCACTGGCAAGTTGTGATCATTAAAGATGTGATTTTTTTTCTTAACTACTGACTTAAAACGAAGCTTATCCTGAAGTGCAAAAATGCCGCTGTCTGAGACTGGAGAATTTCTTTTCTTTTACAAAATCTTCATATTTTGTTCCTACTGTAGCTAATGAGACTCCTCAGGGATTTAAATTGAGGATATTATAGCAGTTCTGTGTGTCATTATCCAACATATATAACAGTTTGTAGGATGCTCATTAGGAATATTTCCAGTCACAATTAAGTTGAGCAAGAACATTGTTCAAGTAACCCAAAAACTTCAATAAGCATCAAGAGTATTATGTTCCTTTGTCAAATGTGGACAGTAGACTAGTTCCTTCCGATTTATTTGCATTTACACAAGCAAGTGCAATATAAAAGGACAAGTCTTCTCACCCTCTCACACAGAAATTGCTGAGATGTAAGAGGAATTATTCATGAAGAAAATTAATGAAGTTTAGTGCAAGATTTTGAATTGTTAATTTACTTGGGAGGAAAAACGTATATGGGTTAGCAAAGATGAATTTTTCATTTTCCTGATAATAGATGATTTCCTTAGAGTCTTCCATGACATATCTCATCAAGATTCATCATTCCACAAAGAATATAAAGAAATCAAAAGCAACTATTCACATTTGCTAATGTCTGCTGTGAAGTTTGTTGAAGAGAAAGGCGAGCAGACTTTATTACTGTTTCTGTACAGATCTGAGCAGACACTCAGGATTAAACAGATAAGTGAAAACAACTGGCTTGCAGGGGATTGAAAAGACAACAAAACTTACGGCCGAGCTCTTCATGGTAGAATTCTGATATTTCACTGTAATGTATCTTTCTACTTAGAAATTTCTTCCATTAAATCAGTAAAATGCTTTGCTGATTCAAACAATGCTTTTAAGTAATGAGTCTACTTCTACTGCCATAATTTCCATCCCTTTACTTCACCCCTCTTCTTTGCTTCTACCTCGATAAACCAAAATATGTCATTCCAAATGTTAGTTTGCATCTGAGCAAATGTCCTTTCCCAGAAACATGACAATTCTATATCTGTTGCAACCTGTGCTCTAAAATCCAATAACTTTGTTCTATTAAAATAGATGTAGATAATGAAGATGGACACAATATTTGGTAATCTGCAGCGCTCACAAATCTGACAACTCCATTTTTCAAGTCCCTGTGCTGATTCATCCTGTGTCTAAAGAGCAAGTTGGCAAATGGTCATGTAAAAGTGGAGTGCTTTCTTAACCCTCCTAAATACTGAATGACTGTGGAATCAGATCTTTGGCATAATGTTATAACAAGCTTTTATCTTGGATTTAATGATCAGTTTTCTGCTTGGGTTCTAATGTTTTATGCTATCCTTTAGAAATACTGATGTCTAAACCAAAATCTGATTGTTCTGAAATTACAAAAATTGCATCTAAAGAATGTTTCATTAATTCAAGATTCCATTCATATTAGCAGAGCATGCTCTCCTAAAGGCAGGGACTGTCTTTGATTTCTAATTGTGAAGGCGGTAAGATGCTGTCTCCTGGAATATATAAGGGTTCCTTGTTAGAGGTCAATATTTTCGTTTACTTAACACAGACTTGCACTGCCAAAAAATGGCTTATTTTAGAAAGACAGGATTCCAAATAATTTATTATTCCTGTATTAGCCATTTTCTTTGTCCCACACTTACAGCTAAGCAAATGGAAAACTAACTGTAAACACTCTGCACTGATTTCTGAAGATAATGATGTCCATAGCAATCCTGTGGCCATAATAAAATCTAGTCAATGCTAGATTCTGAGCCCTGCCAAACAATTACCAAAGCAGGACTAGAAGAAAAAAATGCACTATGTCCCACTTTTCTGAAACAGAGTGCTAATATTAGGCTTAGTTATATCAAAACCGAAAAAACATAACAGATAACTAATGAAAGGAAAGCATCAATGGGGACTGTGAAGAAATTCTATCCCTAGTAAACTTCAATAACAGCATTTAGATATAGACACTGAAGTGACCGTAATACAGTGAATCCAATGGCAGAGACTGAATGGACAAGAGAGTACACTGGAAACATCTCCAGCTTCCTGTTTCCTGTGAAGCCCAAACCTATCTTACAGCAAGATACTAGGGTAGAGAGCCTTTGGCATTACTCAGGTCTACTCAAATTATTTGGTCTGAAGAATCTTTGGAAAAAATATCATGTAAATATTAATTCAAATTTGAATATGAATATAGTATTTGACTTTTTTCTCATCTAAATATGTCTTTCCATTGAAGCCAAAATGTTCCATAAAAATGTGTCAGATTTAATGATGTTTACAATGGGAATGTTCTAAATATCCTGGCTTGTCAATTTAGTAATTTCCTAATGAGAGAGTGAGACAAAAGTTTGGAAAGAGAAATACACACAAACAAAACAAAAAAATTATTTGGTCCCAAAAGAGATGTATGCAATTTTATTACATAAAAGTGCTCCAAAGAGTTTTGTTTTATTTTCAGTGTGAAACAAAAAGACATCTCAAACCATACATATTTTCGCAGATTGGGAAATAATACATTGCTCATACTCAAGGTATGACATTTTCTGTTTGCTTCCTGAAAACAATACAGTAGTGCTGTAATAAGGAATACTTTAAAAAGTATTTTTCAGCTTGAATTCATTAGTAGTTCCAAAAGCAAGTTTCAGTTGACTGTAATTTTTATATCTACAATTTTTTCATATGTTGTGTTGACCTACATAAATCAGCTCTTCGGTGAAAAGAAGCAGTAATTACAAACACAGCAAACCAGTACCATATATACAGGTGACACTGCGGGTTATACTCAATTGCTTTTTGAATGATGTCAGTTATTCTGAATGTATTTGTAGGAGGTATCAGTTGTATTGGCTGTAAACATATCCTAACCTCACAGTAAAATGTAAATTCTGAATTTTCTGTTGTTGGATAAGAAGATGGAACTGAAAGGATCCATAAGGCTGTCCTATAGCCGCAGTTAGGCATAAAATAGATGCAACAGTTGTACAAAATTGCCTTGGTCAACCCAAGTTTCCTGAAATTCAGGAAGCTGTGCTTACTCTTCCTACCTCTAAGGAATCCAGTGTGAATGGATGTATGCTCAGTGTCCATGGCTCTTACAAAAACAAACAAACAACAAATAATCACTTCCCAAATCATGGTATTAACTTAATTTAGGACTTAGTCAAAAGCTAGAATTGAGATGTGTCAGAGGATGAGAACAAATGACACAGGTTCTTGAAATTATAATTGCAATATGTTGAATAAAACTGCGAGATAATCCATAGAACACAGTAATATTATTCATTACAGAAGGAGACGAAAATAATCTCTTCGTGGTTCCCCTAGACAGATCTGGGGGAAAACAATCTTCCTAGCTGAAATTTGGCAGCTGGTTTTACCTCAAAGCCGTGATCATGATGTGTTACCTTTTGAAAATTAACCAGTACTCTACTCAGATTTTCAGCTGAGGCAAGCTGGCGTAATGTAGACCTATCTATCCTGAAAATTGGAGCACAAATTCACATAGGTTACTCAATTAATTAGTAAAATGTGGATTACGAATTGTCAGAATTCACAACAAACAGGATGGTCTACAGATTGAAGATTATCCACTGAATTTATTTGCAAATAATTTTAAAGTATAACAGTAGTAGAGAATTTCTTAACCTGTTTGCAGACAATTGGAGAACAGAAAAAAAAGAAAAAACACCAAAATTTGACACCAATTATTCATTCTGAGTCAATCAGTTCACTTCAGCTGATACTATACTGGAGACATTTTATATAAGCTTTTCAGACTGCACTGATGTAAGGCATGCACAGAGCAAAGGAATAACGGAAAGCCTTTGGTCAGCCTCATAGTTTCTTTTTTTTCTTTCACAACCACGTAGAAATCCTTTGGATTACCCACATTGTTTACAAGGTGATACATGTCTCACCTATAAAATATCTGCGAAGCACAATATCTGCTAAATTTTAGTCAGGGATCACTTCTTTTCGAAGTGGTCATTGGTCCACTGTTGAAATAGCTCATAAAAACAACCATTTGGGAAAAGACTTATAAGATTCTACTGCTGTTCTATCATATATTTTAGAGTTATTTTCAGAGGAAAACTCAATATTTTCAAATAATTTTTGATCTAATTGCAAATGGCTATGAAATCTAGGAATAAAACAGTATTGGTATTATTTATATTTCTATAGAAAGGAAAGATAATATCCAGGACTGGCTTTTAAAACTATTAATGAGCCCTGGCAACACGAAAAAGAGATGGATTAGGTAGATGTAATGAGATATGATTAAAGGGTGTAGGCACTGAAGGGTGTTGGAGAAATTCTTTTCAGAGGGAGTATAATTAGTGTCTGATAAAAGTACTTAGTAGATAAGATTTTTGAAGAAGAAAGGTTAAGATAAACACATACCATATGACAAACCTTTTTAATTTTTTTCTTTTGGTTCTTGCATAGTCAATAAACTGTTGAAGTTTTATACATAAATAACATTTGTTGAATACTTGATGAAACCTCACAAACAATGAAAAGGGTTTTAATTGCAAAAGACAGAAAGCAAAGAAAATGTCCTATTACATTTCCTTTTAGCATTAATCTTTTGATGTATGCAACTTAGATAATAACACGCAACCTTTTCCTGAAATTAAACAAACAAATGGACTTCTTAAAAAGCAAGATATCTAGAAGTTGCTTAGCAACTTTCAAATCACTTTTTATTAAATTGGAAGCTTCTTCTCCTAGTTTAGTGTTTAAAATATGCGGCAGCCTAAAGTAGACCATCCCAGCCACCTTTATACAAGTCCTGGGCGGAGATGCTTCTTTGTCCATTTAGCCAATAGTACTTTGCACACTTGAAAATAACTCTTAGAATGAGATATCAGGCCTTTAGTTTTCCAGTTTTAAGTGTGAACCTTCAACCTACAACCGGAGTTCGAATTGGGAGCGACAAATCTCAGTCCAGTTAGAGCACTCACAGATGAATTGCAGATAAATATATTAGATACTTACAGATCCAGAAGAGAAGTTCACCAGGTGAACTGACCATGTGAAACATGAAAATCTGAAATAAAAGCAAATTCTGTCTCCTACACATCTGGAGATTCCTCAGTGAAGGAGAGCTGCCATGTCATGGTCTCTGGTCCCTATTTACAAGACCAGCAAAGGTGAATTCCCCTTTGTTGCCTTGTTTTTAAGACACACGATCTTTTCTACAGTAATTCGTTGCAACAGAAAATTATTTAGGACTTCATAGAACCATAGAATGGTTTGGGTTAGAAGGGTACCTAATCTCTGTCAGTTTGAAGCCATTCCTGCTTGTCCTGTCACCACATGCTCTTGTAAAAACTCCTTCTCCAGTTTTCTTGTAGGCTCCTTTCAGGTACTGGAAGGCTGCAATTAGGTCGCCCTGAACCCTTCTCTTTTCCAGACTGAAAAAAACAAATTGTTTCAGCCTTTCCTCACAGGAGAGGCTCCATCCCTCTAATCATCTTGCTGGCCCTCCTCTGAACTCACTCCTGGAGGTCAATGTTTTTCCTGGACTGAGGACCCCAGAGATGGATGCAGTACTCAAGGTGAGGCGTCTCCAAAGCAGAGTAGAGGGGCAGAATCACTTCCCTCAGCTTTCTCATTCTGCTTTAGAAGCTTTGAAATGGTTGGTTTTCTAGGCTGCAACATTCTGCAGTATTCTGGACTTTAAGTATTTCAACTGTCCTTTCTTAATCATGCCTTTATGAAGAAAACCACTGGTAAAATTCAGCATTGGAAACTCTAGCCTGACGTGTGACTTCTGAAATCGTTCTGAAAGCTAATTCAGGCACATGTTCCAAGAGAAACAGCCTCTGATGAGCAGCATGGCTGCTTCTTCACATTCAGTCTCTGAGCAGAGGAACTTACTTTGTAGTAGCAGAGCAGAAAAGCAAAACTGCAAGCCTGAGATCAGGCTTGGCATGCAACCCACATGCTGATAGCACTAGCTTTTTTTCAGGACAGAGGAGTAAACCAGGATCATCTTCCTCATCCTCAAAAAGTATATCTCTTGAAGGGCTGCCGCACACCAGGAACAGATTTTCTTCCTCTTTCTGTGTACAGGAGTGTCAGATTCTTACGTCAGACTTCCTGTTCCACACTGCACGTGTGGAACTCAAGTGCCTACATGGCACGGAGGGTGGTCCCACTTATGGAAAAATGCACAGTTATACAGAACATTCTCTAAATCATTGGCCAAGTTATTTAAGTGTATCTCTTAATCGATAGATAAAATCAGTTCCCATTGGGCACATAATCTATCCAGAGAATTTCTGAAATTCCTACAAGGTGCTGAGTTCAAGCATCTTGCAAAAACTGCCCCAGAAGACTTACTGTTATCAATGAGCAAATAACAAAAACCAATAATAGAATTGGCGAAGAGTTCCCATCCCTAATAAATAAAATCCAAATACATACATCCAGACTTGAGGATTATTTTCATGAAGATAGGTATGAGCAAAGGGAGCTGTGCTTTTTGTGATATTTCAACACTAGATCAACATCTTAAAAAGAAAGAGAAAAGATCTTTTCTCTCGTGACTTCGGTAATTCATGCATTTCCTACCAGTTCATTACTATTTAATTAATTAATTGTGAGATTTCTAGCTCCTCCAAACTTCAAGCAGATTTTCAGTAGTAGTGAATGAATTCTAGGTGCCAGAAGGATGTTTCAATGTCACTCCCAATCAATAGACCTAAAGGAAGACTGAAAAACTCCTTTTCTTGGCAGTACTATGTTATTTCTGAAGTGCAATGATAACACTGTAAATCAGCATTGTTCAGAATTGTCAACATTGTTTTTGGTGCTTCTTTTTCAGCTCCAGCAAAAAATCTGAAATATTTGATTTTTTAAATGAGCATACTAAGGTAGCCTATAACTTGGCTTATGTTTTTGTGAAAGTATAAATTCTTAAAATTTACAGAGGAAAGATATTAGTTCATCTATTTCCTTTCAGTGAAAGTTCACTGCTCAAACTACATTATTCTCTGGGGAGGTTTTGCAAACTTGGCATTGAATGATTAGATCCATGGGGCTTCCAACATTCGTGTAAAGAATCTCAAAAAATTTTTCCACCAGTTCCCATTAATCAGGAACATTTCAAGTATATTTAAACCTAGTTTTTTACAGCTTTTTATTGTTAGTCTCTTTCTTCCAGTGATATTTCAGGGTCATCAGGCAAGGAGGCAAAGATTCGATGGACTGTGGCAGAACAGGAGTGAAAATGGAAGTGTCAGGAATTCTATAGTGTTGTAGGAAGAGACAGTGAGATGGTTTTTCTGAGGGAATAAGGCGGCTAGGTCTCACACATGCTTACTTGTACACACCTGCTTACACAAGTCCTGATGCCCAAGTTTCTTCCTGTAAACCAGCAACGCTATTTCACAGTTTCAATAGGGATCATGGTGGAATTTTACAGAGAAGGTCTGGATATCCTTAGGATCTACATGAAAACAAGGCAGCAAGCACTTTTCTGCTTTGCTTGGAGTGGCATGTGTCAAAAAACTTGTAGAGACATTAACAAAGGTGGATTCACGTGCTGCAAAACAGACTGATCAGACACCCAAAGACCTACACTGCTTTGTCTTGTCACCTTTCTGGGTACTGCAAGCTGTGGTCTGCTCCATCTTTGGGGTAGGAATCGTGTGGGCTGGAAATCAGTAGTACCATTCTGTTCTGCAAAACACTTCTACTTGCTTTCCTTCACTGCTGTCAGGCTTTCTTTCTTCTTCATTCTATCTTTTTTTCCTTGATAGAGTCTTAATGTTGCTGCTGCTGATGCTGCTGTTCTGCTTGAATCAGGAACCAAAAAACATGTGACTTTTCTAGCTCTCCACATGTTTTACAGTTTCTGCACCACTCAGTCTGTTGGCACAGACTCCAAAGTCACAACTCTGGGCTTTCCATAGATGAATCTTCAAGACACAATACGAACACACCATGAAGAGAGAGAAAGGAGCTTTCCTGTAGGTACTCTGAACTTTTCACTGAGTTCATTTGAGCTGACAGGAACAGGGTGCTATGTTTGAGTGACCAGAATTTACCCTAAACGGAAGTCAGTGCAGAGGAGAAGAGCAAGAGAAACATTATGAAAATCTGTACTAAAGATGAGAAAAGATATTCTGTTTGAAAAGAAAACTGTGGAATAAGCCCTGCTGGTCATAAATATTTTAGGCGTTCCTGCAGAGAACTGAAATCCATCACTGATTCAACTTTTTTTAACCAGGGAGATTATGACTAATATTTTCTGCTGCTGGTGTGTGTGGTTTGGTGTTTCCTACAATTGTACTGCACTGATTCATTATTTTCTTAAAATGTGAACGTAAAGATGCTCTCTTTTGCCGTGTTCTCACTTGCTTTGGGGTTTGTTTTGGTTTGCTTGGTTTTTTGCTTGGGATTTGGGGGGTGGGGTTTGGGGTTTGGGTTTTTTTCTGATTACAATCAAATAGGGACTACTTCTAGGTGAAGTATTGTGATCCTCCTCCCCTTCCCCCAGATAAAAAGTGGCTCTTTTGAGTATCACTCTCCTTTAGGAAGGTGTGTGCAAACTCTTGAAGATTAGGGACACATTGTATGCAGGAAGAAAGTTGTCAGAGTTTAGATCAAAATCGGGGATTGGTGAGGGACAGGGGAGTGGGGAGAAAAAGAAATCTCCGAGCTGATCTCAGAGACTGCAAGGCATCCAGCGCCTTCTCTCTTAGGGCAATGTGTACCTTTTCCCCATTACTTTCAAGGAGTTGAAATAACTATTTGAAAAATAAGGAAAATTGCTCTTCACATAAGGCCTAAACAATACTGAGCTGAAGCTTTAGGAAAATATTGGTCCTTTTGTCACCTCTCAGACGATCAGAAAATTATTTGCATTTTCTCTTTCAGAAAACCCTAAAAATAATGGACAGTTCGTTTCAGAAATTGCCAGTAACACCCCATTCATCCCAGGTTTTCAGAGCTCGCAGTAGTGGCTGGATAGACGAGGCCATCACGAGCCAGAGACATCATCAGCACAGAACACTCTGCTATTTATTTAGACTCTGGAAAAGAGCCTTCTTGCTTATTTTCCTAAAATAATTAAAATGCATCACTTAAGTTCCGATTTGCTAAAAAAAAAAAAAAGAAAAAAAAAAGGCGTGGGAGCATAAATGTTTTGGCTCTGAGCTGACAGTAAATATATCTTCACATCATGTTTTTATTTTACCGTTTCCAAAGCATCTATCCTTCCTAGCCCCTTCCCCTCCCCCATTAATTTCTGAAGTGTCTGAAAGAGCCCTGGAGCTCGCAGCATTCTCTCTCTCCCCTCTTTACGGCGGGAGATCAGATGTATTACCTTCTCCTCTTGCACTCCTGATGACGGGACGGAGGAATGGGTTCAGCCGGGGTGCTGGAGCCCGCGCCCGCGGTTGGCACACGGAGCGCAGCCGAGGGGGCCCCGCTCAGCGGGGCGAGCCCCGGGCAGGGCAGCGGCGCCCGGCCCCGCTGCCGGCGCGGAGCTTCCCCGCGGCGGGGCCGTCTCAGGCAGCGGAGCCCGCCGCCGCTGAGCCGGAGAGCGTGCTTACCCCCGTCTGTGCGGGCGTCGGGTACGGCTCGGGGCTTTGGTGCTGCTTTGTTGATGGGTTTTTTAACCCGAAAAACAGGTCGGGGGGGCGTTACCCCAAATTCCTCCACTGCTGACTGGCTACCCCGCGAAAGGAGTTTCTTGGATTAAACCAGGGGAAAATATAAATATGTGTTTATTTCAATCTTCATTCCCTTCGAAAGCTGAGAAATGTCTGTTATTTGCACGTTGTGCAGGGAAGCCAGCTCGACATTAATTTAAGGAGGGTAACTCCAGCACTGCTGGTGATGTTCATTTGCAATTCCTACACACTGGCTATTATGTACAGGGAACTAATCCTGCCTTGCCTTGAAAACAGAGCTTTCACTTAGCTCGCTGCACTCCTCAGATTTCCTTTATAAGAGAGCCGTTGTTTTGCTGGGATTTTATTATTATTAATAACATTACATAGATATTTGAATTCTCTCGATACGTGTGTAGTGCTCCTTTTTTGTTTGGTTGGTTGGTTGGTTGGTTTTTTGGTTTTTTTTGTTCTGGCTTTTTCTCTCATGAGCCTTTGGGGTCCTGCCGTGCTGCCGTTGCTGTCGTTGCTGCCGTGAGATGGGAAAGTTGGGAGCACCCATGTTTCATTCCTCCTCCCTGTTACAGCTGTCGGCGGCGAACACTGGCCCATAGGCACGGCATAATGGCCAACCCTCTCACACCCTGCATCGGTGTCCGGCCGCGGAGCACCGCCGAGGTTTAATTGCATCCATCTGCTGGCATTTACTGAAAGGGTGAGCGATATGAGCCATGCTACCCACCAGGGAATCCGTGCCTGGGAGCAGTGTCTCCCTCGTAGGCAGATACTAAGTCCGGCACAAATCAGGCAGGGTTTTCTCCGGCCGCTAAACTCAAAGTCCTGAAATCCTGAACCCGCTGACACGAATCGAGCCCTTGCCTCTGCGACCCACCCCTTGCAAGCCAAGACTGGCCCCTCCGAGGAAAGAAAACCCAGAGGTCAGTGTAACAGACCCCGGCCCACTCAGCCACATCTTCCCAGAGCACCAAGAGCACCCGAAGGTGGGGAGCGACCCAGCAGTCCCTGACCGGGCCAGATCTCGTTTAGACCGGGCCTGAGGGGCTGGAGCGTCTGATGGCCGCTAGCAGGTCGCGTTTAAAGCGTTTATTGGCATTACGGCAATACAGTGAACGGTCAAAAACAGTTCAAGAAGTTACAGGCTTGTCCACGACAGCCTTTCCCGCCTAACCCGAGGAAGAAGCTCCAGTTCTGCACGAAATTACTCCAGGAATGAAACAACGTTTGCAATTTTAGTAGGATTTTAGTTTATGTAGTAATGTTTCTCCGACTTTTCAACCACTTTTCCCATCCTGTCCCCTACCCCGGGGCAGAACTTATCCCCTCACAATGAGTCGGCGATTATCGAAGAACCTGACTTAACTTCGGACACCTGCCTGGAAGATTTTGGGACTGATTGTTTTATAAAGTACTGTCCCTCGAGTCGGTCAGGATCCACATTTCACAGCCGCATCTCGGAGCGCTTCGATGGCGCCTCTGCCTCTCGTCAGAGCTCTAGCCCGTTTGACAAACGCAGCTTCTCCTTCTCCTGAGGAGACGATGAACTCACGCTAACACTACAGCCACTAATTTCTCCAATCTCTCACTCCCAGTCCTCACTGATCCCCTCCCCAGGATCTCCCTCCCCCACCCCACCTCCACCCTCTCATTTTTCTTTGTGGTTCTAGCGAACAAAAACCGGCATTTGATGCCAGCACACTGTCCTGGGCTGCTTGTGCATCATGACTTCGCAGACCTCATTCATCACGGATCCTTCTCCCGGACAGTTCCCACTTTGGCTGTCAGGCTTTTCTCGTCACGTCACCTTCTTCCTCCACAGATACCTAATCAGGGAGAGAGCACATCCCAGGCACATCCAAGGCAGAAAAGTCCGCCCACCCCCACCTTCCCATACTCCCTGCGACCGCCCTTCAGGCCCCATGGCTTGGGTTTCCCAGGGCTCAAGAAGTACAGGAATAGAGAAAAGGGCTCAGCTCTGCAGGACCTGGTGCTAACGCAGCTTCCCCGGGTCCTAAGCTAAGGGCACTGATTCAGTGACGAATTTCCCCAACAGCATCAAAAAACTTTCTGACTGGACTGTCCGCATCAGTTCCTGCCAAAACGCTTGCAATGCTGGAGGACGGTGCTGCTGAGATAGCTAACGGCGTCTGAAGGTAGGTTAGGAAATGCTGAAGGTCTGGTTAGCAGAGAGTAGAAAAAGCAGACATGGAGGAGAGTTTTCCAAGAGCTCCTAATAAAGTCCCACTAAATCACTATTTTTCGCAGAAGGAAGGTATGAGGGCATCTATTTAACCCTTTTATTAGTGTTTTTAAAAGCGTGAAAGACGGTACGATCTTTAAGAGATTGCTCATGGCTTAAGTGATGACTCATTACACGGTTAGTAGCTTTTCAACTATCCGCTAACACAAGATGTACATGAAAGCATTAAAAAACAAAACAAATAAAAAAACCTCCAAACAAACAACAACAACAACCAAAAAAAAGAAAAAAAGAAAAAAAGAACGAAACAAAAAGAACTGCGGGCCCAAACTCCCGTGAGTCACCGTGTTTAATAACTAACTAGGTTCCACTCTGCGTGTCTATGTGCGTTTGTATTTTCATTGTCAAAGAATAAGCGTGTATGTTCTTCACATGTTAGATTTGCAATTTCGTGTTCATTTCGACATTCCCTAACGACCCATCCCACAGAGGTGTCTAAAAGCACCTACAGATTATCTCCCATCTCTCTACTACTCTAATGTGACACACCTACTTACATTTTAGGGGTAAATAATTTGAGACAGATTTACAGTTCAACCCTCTCAGCAGACAGGAGGAGAGGTCTGCGTGGAATATAAATTCAAGAATGTAATTCTTTCTCAAACAAATAATCTGTTCCCTTTCAAATATAATTAATGTTTTGATAGTGCATTTCTTGTGAGAGAGAGATACAAAAACAGAGGCAACCTCTTGGATCTCTGTTTGTATATTTTCAACAGGAATTTACAGTACCTATCTTGTGAATGTGACAGATAGAGTGTTTTAAACATTTAGAATTTTATTTATTAGCAGAACTACAGGAGGAAACTGATAGGTCTTTACTATCCGCCATGCCCATTTAATGCACGGTTTTGTTGCAAAGGAAATTGCAGTTGAAGGAGGAGGGCATTAGTCTTTCTGGGGGATGAGAAATGTTCTCTAATTCTCAGGGTGCAGGCTTCTGTCCTGTTGTGCTGCGGAGGCATACATCCTTGTGCTTTGTCTTTCGTTCTCCTCTCTCTTTCCTCCGTGGGACTGAGCCTATGTCCCTTTTCTTCTCACTTAGGGAGTTAAGGAAAACAGTGGGAACATTTTGGTTTCGAGTCTCCAGAGCTCACACTGGTCCGGGCAATGATGTGTTTCAAGTCATATAGTCTGAACAAAGCCATGTTTGAAAATGCCCAGAACATTCGTCAGATGCTTGTTAAATACTGCTATATGATCGTATTGTTCATTAGTTATAGATCTGCTACCTAATCCAGCGGGGCTGAGCCGTCTTTTTTCCCCTTCTTGCCCTCTCTCTCTCTCTTTACTTCTTTCTCTCTTTGCTTTCTATCACCAGTTTCAGAGGAAGGTATACAAAGACGATTCTGCCACGCTTGGGAACACGAAATTCACTGATATCTGTTCTCAATGCCTACATCATTTCTAAAGCACAACACAAAACTGTCTTTTTGAGGGAAGAAACCCTAAAACCAACCAAAGAACAAAAAAAAAAAAAAACCAGAAAACAAAAACCAACCAAAAACAAAACAAAAAAATCAAAAACAAAACAAAATAAAAAACCAAACTCAAACACCCAACGCCAAACCAAACCCAAAAACTATCTTTTAACTCAAAAATGCCATGAACGCTGGAAATCAGTTTGAAACCAAAGTCATATGGACACTCCTATCTAGTCCATGAATGGCCAGATTCGACTTCCACAAGCATCAAAAGTAAGTTTCACATTCATGCCACCGCATTGGGTCCCCATTACGTCTATAGCCTAGTAATACATCTTGTCATATCGTTCATTTTTCAATGTCACGTTATTTTTGAAAAATCGAGTATTAATCAGAAGAGCGGAGAAACTTTAAAAAGCGTTGGTTTCTAGCTGAGGTTGCCTTGCCTCACCTCACTTTGCTCAAGCCGATATTTTCAAAGAAAAGGAGGACACATCTGAAAACGACTCTTCATAGAAAGTGCCAGACCTGCAGTCGGTCTGAAAGTCATTAGCAACAATAAACATTAGGAATATGCGTCATTACTAACCTTGAAAAAATAATCAATGGACTTAGAAGAGTGGTATTTGCGTCTACAAAATAGTGCAAGGAAGGCCCTCTAGTTGTACAGGAAACAGACATGGCTATTCCGATGTCAGGCTTCAAAAAAAAAAACCAACCAAACCTCAATTTTTATTTTTTTTTTTAATTTATCGTCTCTAGATAGATTACTATAGACCCATAGAGTGTTACCTCTCTACACAGGGTTAGTATAACTTGGATTTGGTGTATACAATATTGTAACGCCCTTTTAATTTTATCGTATGTATTGTCTGGATTTACCTTTTCTAGAAACTCCTAAAATGTCTTGTAAACACCTGAACACTGTGACAGAGATAACCTTAGTTCAATACAAAGTTACCAACCTCAGTCACTGAGATCCAATTAATTCGATGTTTGCCTCCAGTGATCTGTGAAAAAAAAAAAAAAACATACGGAGAGGGAGGCGACGGACACACAAAAAAGGAAAATATTTACCGCGTTGATCTGATAATATCTAGGAAAATGTCAAATACACACTTTTTAACTATAGTCTTTAAAAATAACAAAAATTAATAAAAATAGCTTCGATACCTCTGATATGCAACTGGTCTTTTTTCGCCAAAGGCTAACTTTAGGGACGATCGCACTTACGTTCAGAAAATATTGTTATTTTTCTTAATGGGGAAAATTGGACTCCCGCGACTTAGATCTGTGGTTTTTAGAACTGGGATGGAAATTGGACTGACACCACTTTGCACTTTAACAATCGGATTTCGTCAGGGTACAAGTTGTTTGTTTAACCCGACAGCTCCGTGCACCCCGTCGCACGCTTTTACACACTCATTAAAACGATTATTCACGACCTGTCGAGTGTTTTCTCGTTCATTCACAGGAAAGACTTAGCGCTCTAAGATTCAAGAGCATACGGTCAGCTATACCACTGGCCGAGGGGAGAGATTACTTATCTCTGTGATCATCTGATGCGAGGCTGTCTTATCTCTACAGGTTGTAAAGCAGCAGTTCCTGGAGGTAAAAGAAGGAGGAAAAAGAAATCCTCCCCCCTCCTCAAAAAAACTTGCCGAAAGCAAGAGACGAGGAAGATAAGTGAAGAAGGGCTCAACTCTCGCTCAGCCCCGCGCGCGGGTCCTGTGCCCGCTTCCCGGCCCGTGGCTCAGGCTCCCGCCGCGCCGCTCCCCGGGCAAGCGGCGGGCAGGGCGGCGGGGGCTGCGCCCCGCGGGGCAGCGCGGCCGGCGTGGGCCGGCGTGCGCCCTGCGGAGGCGGCCTTCCCTCCCTGCACCTGGCTCTCACTCTGGCCCCCGCCAGCTATCCCTGGTCCCGAGCTCGCTCCCCGCCGCCGAGATGCCTGTGTCGGCACAGTCGAAGCGAAGCGGGGAAGATATCGATAAAGCAGAGCCCTCCGCAGGAACGGCTGCGAAAGAAAATGCGTGTGTCGGCTGGAAAAGTGTGTTAAAATAATAGATCAAACTGTCAGCCTTGTCGGATCCTGAGAGGGGATGGCTGGAAAACAGACCGTTTAGCAGAGAGGCTGGGGCGATTCCTTTTGGACCTATTAAATCATTAAGCAAAAAAGCAACACAAAATACCGCCTGCTTTGAGCACTCTGATATTTGGATGCCGATCGCTCTGTTTTGTTTTGTTTGGTAGGCTTTTTTCTTTTGATATATCGATTCCTGATTTCGATATTCAGATTACCTCCAATCCTTACATTCCATCTATGAGGAAACCCCAGGGGCCACTCTGTTGCTGGGAAGGTGTTTTACACTTACAAAGGAAGCCAAGGGCCCGGAAGACGAAGCATACATCAACTCCTGTTCGGCCTCTGCGGATCCAGAAACCCATTTTTCAATTGGAAAATATCTAAACATAATGCCCCTTTATTTAAATGAACCGACCCCGAATGCAACAAGGGATTTTAATCTGAAACGGTTTCCTAATTGCTCGAAAGGCAAGCACGTATAAGTAATTTGTTAAACTTATTGGATTGCAATAATCCACTATCAGGTTAGCTAAGAATGGATCTGTCAAGTGTGTTTCCCAGTCTAAGGTCTTTCTTTCAAACCAATCTGGTATAATAATTAGCAGACAAAGAACCCGAAATATGTAAGCAAATACCTAAAGATCTGCATAAATAAACATACTAATCAATAGCAAGCTACTCAACACTTGTCTTATTGATGAAGAGACAATCGATTTTGCTGTTCCAACCTGCAATCAGAGATCTGTATTTAATTATTAGCACTTTTACCTTCACTGATTTAGTAATAAAAATAGAGGTAATAAGTCCTACCCTTCCACCTAAATGCAAATGATTGTGATGACATAACTAAAGGCAACTTACGCTTCTCAGCAAAACAAACAACTTTGCTCGAACAGAATAAACAAGCAAGCAAGAAAAGAGCTGCTTTTTTCTGCGGAATGCTAGATGACACCTTCACAGTCAGAAAAGATCAGACAAATATATACATGCACATACACACAAGTGTATGCATGTGTATATGTATAGCTATAGAAAGATAAATATAGAGGGAAAAGTTCATTGATAAAACAACAATGCCATTTTTATTTGCAGAATTCTCATCTGTTTTCTCATAAACCCATATGAGTGTGTGTATACTATATGCTAATAAAAATACCCTTGCCATTTTGTACCACTGTGAGTGTGGTACAAAATCTAGACTGCATTTAGAGTCCTCTAGATGCACTCGCCATCAGAAGTGCAGCTCAGAAATCTAAAAGGAGATTTACTTATCACCAGCATGTTGTGAATTTACCTATGAACTATAGCATTAAATATATAAATGATTATGTGATGTGCTTAACCATACCCTGCCATAGACCTCTCTAATAATCTGTCCCAGATTTGTTTTGTTAGGGGTCTAGTGAAAAGTCTAATCGGAGCCATCATCCCCATTAGAAAATATATTGGTGTGGGGATGAAAGAGTGTTTGGGCCTGCAAAAATCATGAAAAGATTTGAAACGCAACTTATAGTATAACATCACCAAGATTTTTGATTCAAAAGAAGAGTTTGGTAACCAGTGAATATTACCCGTATTTGATTTATAAAAGTATTGCATCCTTTCGGGACATGCCATGCTTCACAATGAGATTATGCATACTTTTGAAATGAAAATACAACTTTTTCTCCCTTTTTTTTTTCTTTTTTTTTTCTGGTTGTGTTCTGAGGCTGACAAAGGATTCCTTTTTTTAACTCTATAGCCAGGCTTCGGTCAGATTTTTTGGCAGGTATGTGTCTCCTCTTGTATATAATTTATTTAGCAGACTAGCTAATATTAAATACTTGAGACGAGATAATTTCCGAGTAAAAGCAAGCAAGGTGGGGGTGTGGGGTCGAGACGCGACGGAGAGGGATTCTCTTCCTTCCACTAGTGAACAGTGCAGGGCAAACACTTAGCTTGGAGACCCTCCAAGTTAATGGGGAGTTCGGCTAGGTCTCCCCCGTGGGCCGGCCTCTGCAAACCCTGTTCCTCCGCCACCGTCAAGGGAGAGCTGCCGGGAGCGCCCCGAAGGGGAAGAGCTCCTTTCACGTGTTTCTACTTTCCTGCAAAAGATGCCCCTGCTAAATCATTTGTAAAGAGCTCTGAATTCTCCACCGCGGAAAAAAAAATCAACCCAAGAGAGCCCAGGCTTCGTGCCGCCTTTGTAGTTCGAAATTCAGGCTCCCTGGTCAGGCGGCTCCGGGCGAGGAGAGGTTTCACCTCTCGGGCTTAGGTTAAGCAGTTCTTTGCAGCTAGCTTTACAGGGATGCTTTACTCACCTTAGGGTAGGGTGACAATGGCAGGCTTTTCTCAGACTCCCTCTCGTTTAGTCTTTCCTCTCAAATCACGGATAACCCCAAATACTCTTGGAGGACTCCCTAGAGATAATTCTTTGAAATGGACTTTGCATTCATTTCCCCGATTGAGAGCAGCAAATCCGCTCGCTTTGAGTCTAATTCGCTAGCCTGATACTGTATTCTGTTACATGGTATTGAAGAGGGGGAGGAGGGGAGGTTGCTGGTAGTTGCTTTGGTTATTTGTTTATTTTGGCAGTTTAATTATTTTCTTTATTTTTGTTTTTCAAGTTTTGCCTGGTTTGTTTTGCTCCAGTGCAGCGAGAGGTGAGTTTAGCAATCCCTTTCCTGGATCGGAGCATCCTGCACTAGATCTTGGGAAGAGGACTTTAAACGCCCTTCCCTAGGGCAACATCTGTCTGTTGGTAGCTAGAAGAACGCAACGCTAAGTCTTCGTGGAGAAGGACACTTCAGATCTTTCCTCCTTTCTGAGGGAAGGGAGGCGGCACGGACTCAGGCCCTGCGAGCGCAAACGCCGCCTGCAAGCCGCCGTTTTAGCGCCGGGCGGGGGTTGCCGGGCCGTGGGAGAGGCCCCGAGCGGACGCCGCGGCTTGCCGGGCGCAGCGCGGC